>NDFG01000118.1:411567-425205 GCA_002167245.1 Sporophila hypoxantha | reverse complement strand
CCCATGGCCACAGCACTGACCATTCCCAGCCGTGTGTGACCAGCCTGACACAGCTCCCACTCCAGGGGCAATTCCTATTCCAGGGGCAGCTCCCTTACCTGGCTCCCTCTCAGCCTCTCATTCTCTCCAGAGCTCCTTCAGTCCTGCTCTCCCTCCTCACTCAGATCCCTTGGGGCTGATTGTCACAGACATGTTTTAKGAAAAATCCTTCCCTTAGGATTTTTTCTCCTGAGAAGCTGAGAGGCCTCAGGAACAAAATGTTTAAAATTATTATCTTCTGCTGTGGAATGCAACAGGTGGATCTGTGATTGGTCTCATGTGGTTGTTTCTAATTAATGGCCAATCACAGTCCAGCTGTCCAGACTGTCTCAGTCACAAGCCTTTGTTATAATTCTCTTTCTATTCTTAGCTAGCCTTCTGATGAAATCCTTTCTTCTATTCTTTTAGTATAGTTTTAATATAATATATATAATAAAATAATAAATCAAGCCTTCTGAAACATGGAGTCATCAATCTCGTCTCTTCCCTCATCCTGGGACCCCTGTGAACACCATCACAGCTGATTCCCACTTTATTCCTCATTAATAAACACCAATTACTGGGGGAGCCTCGATTAAGAAATGATTCCTCTCTGCCTGAATATATTGAGCCAATAACGCTGGGAGCTCCAGATGCTGGTAATGACCCCCGGCAGTGTCCAGGGAGGGGTTACAGATGTCCCAGGTTTGTCCAAGGGGGTTGAAGCACCTTCAAGGCTCCCTGTGATGGTTTAAATCTCCCTGTGCCCAGCCCTGAGCCTCAGCTCCCCAGAAAAACCACACACACATCTGGACACATCTGGAGTGGGAGATCCTTGGCTCACTCTGCATCCAGCCACAGCAGCATTGAGGATTCACCCACCAGGCTGTGAGCACGCAGGGAGCTGTGCACTCCCAATGGCGCAGGGGGCACACAGCAGCTCAGCTGGATGGGACCGGACCTTTCATCCCCTTCTCCACCTTCTCCCCTCCTCCCTTCCCAGCAGGATTTCTGTGCAGCCAGGAAGGCTCCCTGGTTTGGGGAGCAGCCCATCCCAAACGGAACCAAATACCTGGCCAAGGAGGAGCACCGAGAACATCAGGAAGGGCAGGACCTGCCTGAGTCAGCTGAGCCTCTCCTGGGGCAGGGGCAGGAACGAGGGGCAGATGCTGAGCTGGGGACAGGTCCTCCCTTCTTTGGGAGCCACAGGATCCTTCCCTACAAACACCAAAAACGCCCAGGAGCAGCACCATGGGCACTGAAACCAGGGTCCCCCAGAGTGTCCCCCCTCCACCTGGGCCCTCTGCTCACCCTGTGGGCCAACAGCAGCTTCAGCCTTGAAAGGAGAGGCTGAATCCTCTTCCAACACACCCCATGTCACCTGCAAGTCAAACCCATCCTGCTGGAAGGACACAGCACTTGGAAAACCCTCATTCATCTCAGAGCAGAGTGGCTCCAGTGATCCCAGTGAAAAATAGGGTTCCATGCTGCTTGTCCCAAGAATTAAAGGCAGTTTTCATCCTGAACCATTGTCCTTTTGCACCTCTCTGTGGCAGAGGGAGTTTGGGCTCACCTCCAGCATCTAAACATGGAATTATGGAATGGTTTGGGTGGCAAGGGACCTCAAAGCTCATCCCATTCCACCCCCTTCCACTATTCATGGTGCTCCAAGCCCTATCCTTGGACACTTCCAGAGATGGGGAGGATGTGGGACACAGGACACAATGCTGTGCAGGAACTGGGACTCATCCAGATCCATTTGGATCCCATCACCTGGAGAGGCTTCCTGGGCCACTGTGCACTGGGAGATGATCCTGGAGCCAAACTTGTTCCCATGGGCTGGACCTAGGTTTGGAAACTTCATTTCATGGAAGAAAAAGGATGAGGGAAAGAATTGATCCCTGGGGGGGGAAAGGAGCAGGATTGTGCTCAGACAGGTGGGATGACTTGGGATCATGAAAGATCCCACCAGGATCAGAGCAGACRCTGCTCCCAGGCTCTGCAGCACCAAAGTGCCTCATTCCACCTGCCCCTGCTTCCCTTAGAGGGATCCAGCTTACCCAGGGCTGTCCCAACTGCCCTCAGCACCTCCAGCAGCCCCAGGGCCAAGGTGACCCTGACCGGTGCCCGTTGGGATCCCATCCATGCCTGCAGCCAGAGAGCCACCAGAGAAACCCATCAGGAAGGGATCATGTCACCCACAGAGCAGGAGCCACGAGCTGTGGCTGCTCCCAGCCAGGAATTTGGGCTTAATCATTAAAACAAACCATCAGGATTGCTGTGAGAAGTCCTGCCAAGGACCCACTGAGTGAGTGACCTGGTGTTCAAATGCATTTTCCCTGGAAAGGATGTTTTGGGAAGGTGGACGGGGGAAACAGCCTGCTCCTGGCAATATATTGCAATTCCACCTGAAGGAAAGATCAACCCCACTGGAACAGGTCCCCTTCCCTGGGAATCCTTCCCAAACTACAGCTGCTCCTCAGCAGATGGTTCTTGTCAGAGCACAGATCCAACCTCTCCTTCCCTCACCTCCCTTGGAAGGGAAATTCCAGCGTGGAGCAGGCCCAGAGCAGCAAAGCAGCAGCTTTCCCACAAAATGGAAATTGGGATGGCCAGAGAAGACCATCCCCCTTCCCAAGGATGCCACAAAGCAAGGCACAGATGGGAGCTCTTCTTTCCCAGGCTTCCCAGGCAGGAGAAGCGGAGCCAAAGCAGGAAACCACATCCAGGGTGGGTTTGCACCAACAGGGATTTAAGGGTGGGACACCAGAGCTCRTTGAAATTCAGAGGGGTTTTGTATCTCCAGCTTTTATAGGGCTTTTGGAGAATGGGAATGGGGCAGTCAAAGATGGACTTGGGCACCTGAGATCTGCCTCAGGTCCAGAGGTTTAGAGGGTCTCTGGTGCTGCCAGAGCAGATGAATGAATAACCTCAGCACTCCTGGCCCACTCCCAGGGGTCTCAAAATCAGGCTATCCTCCCTAAACCAGACCTATCTTCCCTAAAGCCAGACCTACCATTTCTAAAAACAGACTTATCCTCCCCAAACCCAGACCTATTATCCATAAACTAGGCCTAACATCCCTGAACCCAGACCTATTATCCATAAACTGGACCAGACATCCCTAAAACCAGACCTATCCTCTCTAAAACACCCAAGCACCAGACTCTTCCCTGCTGTGCCCATGTGGAGCAGGAGCAGCTCCAGCCACACCAAGCTTGGGATGCATCTCCCAACTCCTTCTTTAGCCAATTCAGACTCTTAATGGTTTTAAACCCTCCTGTATTAAAAAAAAAAAAAAAAAAAAAAAAAAAAGAAAAAAAGAAAGAAAGAAAAGGAAAAAAAAAAAAAGGACAAAAGAAATAAAGTATCACTGCTCCTTTCTGAAAATTTGGTCTGGAAAGCAGCCAGGGGCTGATGCCGGCTCCGTGTGCCAAGTCTCTGTGCAGAGCTGTGCCTGGAGCAGTCCTTCCCAAGCCTGGCACCTCCAATTCCTTTCCTCACCTTTTAAGGATGAGGGAGGCAGCTGCTGGGGGCTGGAATTACCTGGGAGGGTTTGTTTTTGCTGTCAGGGCCTGAGTCCTCCTCACACAAACAAGCTCCTGAAGAAAGGAGGGAACAGACAGAGGAGGGAATAAGAATTAAAAAAAAACAACATAGAAAAAAAAAAAAGGAAAAAAAAAGCCAACAGGTTGATCTGGATTTCCATCAAAGGTTCCACCCTCCTCCGTTTAATGAACATCGCAGAACAGGTGCTTGGAATTCATTAGCAGCCACCAGCGCAGCAGACGGAACCGCGCCGGCCCCGCCGCTCCTCTCTCGGAGGCAGCAGCCGCCACAAACCTTCAGCCCTTCCCCGCCTCTCCCTGCCCCGGAGCCAGCCCGGCCATGACCAACCCCAGCTCTGCCTTCTCCAGCGGCTCGCTGTGCTCCGGGGAGGCGGCGGCGAGGATGAGCCGCGGCCGAGCCGCCGGGAGCCCGAGCCCGGAGCGCCGCAGCCCCGACGGCGGCACCAGCGACGGGCCCGGCTCCCTGGGCAGCGACGGGCCCGGCTCCCTGGGCAGCGGCTCCCTGGGCAGCCTGCGCTGCTCGCCCTTCCCCGGCGAGGCGAGGCTGCCGCCCCCCGTGCGCCTGGACATCGACACCGAGTTCCAGGCCGTGCGGCAGCAGGAGAAGGAGGACATCAAAGTGCTCAACAACCAGTTCGTCACCCTCATCGAGAAGGTAGGGACAGCTCCTGGCTGGGATGGGGATGGAGAGGGGCTCGGGGACCCGCCGTGGTCTGCAGCCACCCCGGCTGGCACATCCGGCTAATTAGTTATTAGCCCAATTAGTTATTCCTTCCGAGCTCTGTGTCTGACGAGGGTTAGAGAGCATCCCTGGGGGAGGCGCGGCTGGGGCTGTGTCTGTCACCCCGGGCAGCTCCTGGGGACCCCCAGGGCAGCCCCAGCAGAGTCCTGGGGACGCCGTGGTCAGAAGACACCATGGACAGGAGGCCTTKGCTCCCGGAGTGGCCAAACAGCCACAGGCAGTGACGCCGAGTATGGCGGCAGCTCCAATTCCGGCTGCTGAAGAGAGCTGGAAACTCATCCCTGGAAACTGATCCCCACCTCCACCTGGGCAGCGCGGGGGGCCGGGGGACCCCCCAGCCTCTGCCTCAGAGCTCCTGAGGAGAGAGGCCAAGAAAGTGCTGCTTTCATCTCTGCGGAGCCGGCAGAAGCAGAAGTTTCTCCAAGGAAAACAACTCCCAGAGCAGGCAGGTTCCTGCAGAGCCCTGCTCCGTAAACAGATGTAATCTCTGGGATTGCTTCATGCAGCTCTCCCTGCCAGCCTCCAGCAGCCTGGGATTGATTCATTTCAGCTCTGCAAGGACCTGAATTCACACTGGGAAGGAGAAGGCCATGGGAACATCTGCAGTGGATCTCACCAAGGGGGATAGTTGTGACCAGTCACACCTGGCAGGGTCAACAGGGCCCAGCCTGGGTCTGTGGATGGGCACAGCCTCCTCCTGTGAGCCTTTCCAAGACTGTGGCATTGGGAATTTGGAGAGCATTGGGAAGCACGCAGACAGTAGAGGCTGGAATTTGGACTGTCCAGGTGGAGAGGTTGGGGTTTGCTGGGCCCTCAGAGCAGGGATGGGAGGAAGGGAAAGGCACAAAACCCCATAAGCCTGAGGCAGGCCTGTTCCCTGGCACCAGGGAGGGAAGAACTGAGAGTTCCATGTTTCCCAACAAACCCAACCCAGTGACCTCCTGATCCTGATCCGTGTGGATCCTGGCACAGGAACACCCCCTGGGCCAGGCGTTCAGGGACACAAACACCCCTTGGGCCCAGGTCTCCAACTGCAGCTCCTGAGCTCCTTTGAAGGCTTCAAGAGCTGCATCAAGTGGCAGCTTCAGGCACCTGCCCCAGGCCCTCATTCCAGAGGAAGGGAATGGCACTTCCTTGTCAAAGAGAACCTGGCTTTGTAATCAGGGATTCAGATGTTCTCGATCCCCAGCAGGTGATTCCAGGGATAATTGACCACACAGCCACAGGAGTTTGGTGCTGGAGCTTTTCCAGCTGTTACAGATCTACTGGTTTTTATTTTCCAGACAGATGGAAAGAAGACAAGGAAAAGCCAAGCCCTGGAGCCCCTGTTTGAAGGGAGGGTCTGTGAGGACCAAGCTTTGGCCACTTGTGTGTTCAGGCATGAAATTCCAGGGAATGAGGCCAAATCTGGGTGATCCTTCTGCAAAGCTCCTGCAAAGGCTCTGCAGGGGGGGATTTCCACTGAGGGGGACATTGCAGTAGTCACAGAATCATGGAAYGGTTTGGGTCAGGAGGAACCTTTAGGATCATCCAGTTCCAAGCAGATGTTGGAAGCCAAGATGGAACCAGTTGAGCGCAGGGATGATTTGCTAACAGGAATGTGAGGGATAAATGAGGCAGCTGAGGATTAGGAAGGAGGTCAGGAATTAATTAAAGGTCAAAGATGGACCTGGAACAACAGCCAACACAATCCATTCTCATCCCAGGAGGGAAGGATGAAGTCTCTAAGAGTGAGACCTGGAACATCCCAACACTCGCATCCCTTCTGCTGGAAGCTCCCAAGCACTGGAATGGTTCTGCTTTGCTTGGCTGCTCTCTCTGTTCAGACAGGAGGGATTTGGGGAAAGATGGTGCCACATCTGGGTCAGCAGCTGGAATTCTGCCTCTTCTTTGGACCCCAGGCCAAGGCTGGAGGTCTGATGGCTCCTGCCCCCAGTGCTCYCAGTGCCCCCAGTATGGCATCGGCCCTGAGTCATCCCGGAATGCAACACGGGAAACTTGGAGGCAGCTCCGGAATCTCCAGCCAAAACGTGACTGGGGCTGCTCCCAGAGGTAGCAATTAGCCAATTAATTGGAGTTGGCCAAGAGCTTTGAAGATGAGAACTGTTAAACTTGGAGTGTTACTGGTGAGATTGGGGATATTGGGAAAGAGGAGCAGGTTCCTCAAAGGCGGGTGGTGGAAGGGCAGCGTTGTCCTCCCAGAGCCAGCACAGGGAGCTCACCTGGAGTCTGTAATTACCTGGGATGTTCTCCAGAGCTTTGTCTGAGCTGCTCTGCAATAAACCTGATTCATTCCCTGAACTTCCATGCTGTAATCCCTGACAGTCCAGAGGGTTCCTTCTCTTTGTGCTCTCTGGGCTAGGAAATCTGCCCTTCCCTGACCCTGGACATCCCTGCGTGACCTGGGGTGGATCTGCAGCCTTGGCTTCACCGAGTTGGACTCAACACCTGGATCTGGTGATGCTGGAGGTGTTTCCAGTAACCCATTGTCACACACGAAAGGGACAGAACTGACCATTCCTATTGTCAGTGACTCCTTTATCCCGATGTCACTGTGTTTAGCCCAATGTGAACGGGTTTATTTTGATGTCACCATGTTTATTTTGATGTCACCATGTTTATTTTGATGTCACTATGTTTATTCCAATGTCACCGTGTTTATTTTGATGTCACTGTGTTCTATTGAGAAATTAATTAGTGGGTAACATGTAAAACCCCTAAAAGAGGAAAGTGTCCCTGCCTATGCCAGGGGATGGACCTGGGTGATCTTTAAGGTCCCTTCCAAACCCAAACCATTCCATGATTCCATAACCCTCCATCCTCAGGCCTAGTTTTGAAGAGATTTCTCATTCTTCCCTGGAAATTTGCTGGTTCTGAAGGTCTCCAACATCTCCTGCCCTGGCATGCTTTGATTGTGGCCCTCAGTGTCACCGACACCTCTGAAACCTCTCCCGTAGGTCCAGAGCTTGGAGCAGCAGAACAAGATCCTGACGACCAGGTGGAACTTCCTGAAGGACCAGGACAATTCCCATTCTGACTCGGACATCAAGGCCATCTATGAGCAGTATGTGAGCAAAATGAACCAGGAGATGAAGGCGCTCAACTACGAGCAGGAGAACCTGGAGTCGGAGCTGGCGAAGGTGCTGAGCACCATGGACGCCTTCCGGAGCAAGTAGGTGTCCCTGTCCCTCTGTCTGTCCAGGCCCAGGGGGATTCAGCTGAGWGCAGCCCTGTGGGATTGAGGTAACTCAGCCAGCCTGAGATGCCCAGGAACATATTCCTAGTTTGGTGTGCACAGAAGGATGGATTTGGAAATTTAGGATCACAATTGGTTAATGAGAGGTGAAAGGAAAGATGGAACAATGGAATTCCAAGGAGAGCAGGGTCTGAGAGGAGCCTCTGCCAGAGAACAACTCAGGGAATGGCATTGCTGGAGGGACAGCCATGAGAACAGGGAATGTTTATTCTCCACAAAATTAGCACAAGCCAGAACTTTGTCCCCAAGGTGATTTCTGGACCAGGCTGCTCTGTACAAAAAACAACACTCCTGGCTACATGGTGGGAATTTTGGGGTGTTCTGGGCAGGGCCAGGAGTTGGATTTGATGATCCCTGTGGTGTCTTCCAACTCAGGATATTCATCCTCACACAATGGGTTAGGAGAGACCTTTAGAATCATCCAGTGGCAACCTTTGCCATGGGCAGGGACACCTTCCACTCAAAGCCCTGTCCAACCTTGGGCACTTCCAGGGATCCAGGGGCAGCCACAGGGAAATCCATTCCAGGCCCTGCCCACCCTGACAGGGAGGAATTCCTTCCCGATATCCTGCCTATCMCTGCCCTCTGGGAAGCCATTTGCCCTTGTCCTCTGCCTCCATCCCTTGTCCCAAGTTCTTCTCCAGCTCCCCTGGTGTCCCTTGAGACACTGGAAGGGGCTCAAAGTTCTTCTTGGAACTTTTTTCTCTCCAGGCTCACACACACCCATCCCACCCCTGCCATGGCAGGGACACCTCCACTGTCCCAGCCTGCTCCAGCCYCATCCAGCCTGGCCTTGGACACTTCCAGGGATGGGGCAGCCACGGGGAAATCCATTCCAGGCCCTGCCCACCCTGACAGGGAGGGATTCCTTCATAAAGAAGGAATATTCTATTCCATGACTGTGGGATCTCTTCCTTTCCCCCTTCTGCCAAACTCTGCTTTGACCAAAAAGGTCAAAATTGTGCCCCAAATGGTCCTGACCAAGAACAGGGAGGCAGCCAAAGGTCGGGGAGGTGCAGCTGCCTCTTATCTCTGGGGAGCTCCTCTTATCTCTGGAGAGCTCCAAGATGAGCAGATAAGAGAGAGCAGCTGGGCCATGCCCAGTCACAGGGGAGCAGACAATGCCTCCCTCATTATGGGGCTCATTTGCATCCCACAGGAGAATCCCAAATGAGCTCCTTTCCCTCCCACTGGCACCCAGCACCTTCCTGGAGCTCTGGAGGCTCCCGTGGGGATCTGGGCTGTGCAGACACTGTCCAACCCAAAGCGGTGCCAAGGGACTGAGGGGACAGAAATCCCTGCTGGGATCCAAACCCACTCCTGAGGTGAGGCACAAACGGTCTGTGCCCTCTCCAGGGAGTTCAGTCCAAGCATTCTCGAGCTCCTWAAACCCTGCTCCAGGTGGCTGCAAATTAGGGAAGAACTGACAGCTCCTTCTAACAGAGACCCAGCAGTGAAATGCCTTAATCAGCTCAGAGCAGGTCAGAATCATGGGATCACTCAGCTTGGAAAAGCCCTTGGAGATCATCAGGTCCATCCATCAACCCCCTACCACTGTGGTCCTACTGATCCCAAGTCCCCAGGTGTCACATCCACAGGGTTTTGGACACTTCCAGGGGTGGGGACTCCCTGGGCAGCCTGTGCCAGGACTGGACAACCCTTTCCATGGAAATTTTTCCAAATATCCAACTTAAACCTCCTCTGATGGAATTTGAAGCTGTTTTTCCCTTCTTCCCTGGGAGTGGATCCTGAATCCCCCCCGGGTGTCCCCTCCTGTCAGGAGYTGTGCAGAGCCACAAGGTCCCCCCTGAGCCTCCTTTTCTCCAGGCTGAGCCCTCCCAGGTCCCTCAGGAGCTCTCCAGACCCATCCCTGGTGCTCCACCCCTTCCCCAGCTCCATTCCCAGCTCTGGACTCACTCCAGCCCCTCAGGATCTTTCTTGTGAGGTACCCAAAGCCCAGGATTCCAGGGGCCTCAGCAGTGCCAAGGACAGGGAGTGTTGTGAGGAATTTGACAGGAATAAGAACCAGGAGTTTGATTCTTCACCTTACACTGAAATCATCCTCCCAGGAGTCCTTCAAATAACCCCCTAAATTGCCTAAAAAGTCCTAAATTCCTCATGGGAGGTGCCTGCCTGCTGTTCATTTGGGGAATGCAAAGGTTGGGAGCTGCCATCCGTGCAGGGAGCACCTGGCCCTTCCCTGAGGAAGCAGAATCCCAGACTGGGATGGGATTTTTGGGATTTTGGGTGGGAAGGGACCCTGGCATGGACAGGGACACCTTCCACTCTCCCAGGGAACACTTGGACACTCCAGGGATGGGGCAGCCCCAGCCTGTGCTCAGATCTGCACTCAGGAATTGCTGCAGAATTTCCAGCTCCCGACACTCCAGGGTTTTCCAACCTGATTTCTTAGGTGTGAAGGTGCTGCCCAAGGGTTCTCCCCGTTGGATTTCTTGTGACTTTCCCAGTGACTTGGACAATGGGATAGGACACAATTGGGGTGCTTCATCCCTCAAAACTCATTCATGGGGAGAGAATTCCCAGGCCCCGTCCAGCCCTGGCCCAGCCCAGGGGCATTTCTGGAGCAAATCTCTGCACAAACCAGGCAAATCCAGGAGGATTCTTTTCCCCAGGGAATTCTCGGGGAGGAAAAACAAAGAACCAGTTGGATTTCCCACTGGAGTGGGGCCCTCAGCCAGGCTGTGGCATTCTGGATGGAACACCCCAAATCCTCCAGGATGGGAAATGTGCCTGGGGGAGTCCCCCCATGAGGCCCTGAATTCATCCTGAGTCAGGGACTGCTTCCCAAACCCACCTGGGTGGGACTCACTGGGACACTCCCACCTCCTTCTCAAAGGAGTCTGCCATGGAGCAGCAATTCCAAAGGGATGGATGG
This sequence comes from Sporophila hypoxantha, assembly GCA_002167245.1. Taxonomy (NCBI): domain Eukaryota; kingdom Metazoa; phylum Chordata; class Aves; order Passeriformes; family Thraupidae; genus Sporophila; species Sporophila hypoxantha. The sequence continues at coordinate 414,724 of NDFG01000118.1, read as the reverse complement.
ATGGATGGACGGATGGACAGGGATGGATGGACAGGGATGGGTGGACGGATGGGTGGACGGATGGGTGGATGGATGGGTGGATGGATGGATGGATGGATGGATGGATGGATGGATGGATGGATGGATGGATGATGGATGGATGGATGGGTGGATGGATGGATGGATGGATGGATGGATGGATGGATGGATGGATGGATGGATGGATGGATGGAGAGGGGACAGGCACATGCAGGAGGGAGCACAGCCTGCCTGAGAGCTGCTTCCCAGGATTCTGCTCCATGGAAGGAGCCCGGGGCGAGCAGACGCCGTCTCAAGTGTGCCAAGTGCAGGAAGGGCTGGGTTTGCCCTCCCGCAGTGCCCCGGGATCATCTCCCGCAGATAAAGGCTGGGATGTGCCTGTGCAATGCTCCAGCCCCTGCCCGGGGTGAGTCACGGGCCTGGAGCGTGGCAGGAGCGCGTTGGGCCGGCTGGGGCAGCTCTGGGGCAGCTCTGGGGCAGCTCTGCTCCGCCGGGAGCGGATTCTGCCAGGGCCCGGGGTGGGAACAGCCTGGGAGAGACTGGGACACACTGGGAGAGACTGGGACACACTGGGAGAGACTGGGACACACTGGGGCTCACTGGGACAGCCTGGGACACCCTGAGGCAGATTGGGATACACTGGGAGAGACTGGGGCATACTGGGATACACTGGGACAGACTGGGATACGCTGGGGCACACTGGGACAGAGTGGGACAGCCTGGGGCGCGCTGGGACTGGGCTGAGTGTGAGGAGGAGGAAGGGRGGCTGCAGACAGACGCTGAGCTTGGCCCAGCACAGGGGGCTGCAGACAGGCACTGAGCTTGGCCGTTCCAGCATTCCAGGCTGACATCCCAGGTGAGCAGCACAGCCCAGACAGGTAAATCCCATCAGCCCCTGCTGCCCAGCCTTGGAAAGGCAGGGAAGGAGAGGGTGAGTTCAGCACTGAGGGGGGCTCAGGAGGAACCCCTTGAGTGCCCAAAGCTGTCACACACCCCTGCCCTCACTGTCCCCTCGGTGAGGGAGCTGCAGCTCCAGAGAGCTGCTCTGGATAATCCCAGCTCAGCTCCTGAGCACAGCTTCCCCCTTTCCCAACATCTGCTCCCCATTCCCACACTTTGTACATGGCAGGGAAGGCTCCCAAAATCCTTCTGGGCTTCTGAGAACCTTTGACTGGATACACCAGACCCCAGACACCAGCACAGGGCTGCATTCCTGATGTTCCTGTCCTCAGTCTGTTGAGAGATCCCATTTTCCCATTTTCCCATTTTACCTCATTCCCAAAGGTCTCAGCTCCCCTTAGGCCCATTTGGTGACTTCCATTAGGTCCATTTGCTGGTGTCCCAGCAGCACTGAAAGTCTGAGCTCACAGCTGGAAATGGGGCTCACTTTGGGGCCCCTTCCACCAAGAGAGACCCCGGGGGGGGCTGGAGTGTGACCAGAGCTGGGAATGGAGCTGGGGAAGGGATGGAGCACCAGGGAAGGGTCTGGAGAGCTCCTGAGGGACCTGGGGGGCTCAGCCTGGAGCAAAGGAGGCTCAGGGGGGACCTYGTGGCTCTGCACARCTCCTGACAGGAGGGGACAGCCGGGGGGGTTGGGCTGTGCTCCCAGGGAACAACAGGACAAGGGAAAGGGCCTCAGGCTGTGCYAGGGGAGGTTTAGTTGGATATTGGGGAAATTCCTCACTGGAAGGGTGTCCAGGCACTGGCACAGCTGCTCGGGGCAGGGGTGGAGCCACCAGAGCCATGTGTCTGTAGCACTTGGGCACATGGTCAGGGGTGGCCCTGGCAGTGCTGGGGGAGCAGTTGGACTCAATGCTCTCCAAGGGCTTTTCCAACCTTAATGATGCCATGGAATGCCATGTGCCCCTTAGGCTGAGGAGCCTGAGGGATCAGGGAAGAGCAGAGGAGCCAGGAGCTCCCTGAGGGCTCAGCCTGCTCTGATCCAGCACTCCCAGTGCTCCCAGTGCTCCCACACCTGTCCAGCTGCTGGGGGACACCCACCCCTCCCAGGGTTCTGCTCTGACCCAGCTCTGCTGGCCCCAAAATGGACCCTGTGCCTTTCCTGGGGTTTGGGACCACCACRCCCCTGTCCCAGGGGCCAACAAGGGTTGGAGCATTCCCCAGTTCCCACTCATATCCATTTGCCCCTGGACTGAGGCTTTGCTCCTGGTCCTGCCCTGTCCCACCTGGATTTAAACACCTGCAGGGTTCGTTCATCACAGGGACACCCAGGACTCCACCCCATCCTGGTCTGGTTTCCTTSCACTCCATGGGCAGTTTCCCATTAATTCCTTTGCCTGTGTGCCTTCACAAATCACCTGGGCTGAGTTATGACACCAGTCCAGAATTCTCAGAATTTCCACAAGCCAAAGTTTTCTCCCTTGGGAAGGCTCTGACCCTGGAAGTGAAACTCTGAGGAAATGTGAGCAGAATGGAAAAGGTTTGGGGTGAAATTGAGGAGTTTGGGCAGAGCCCAATCCCCACCCCTGTCCCTCATCCCTTTGTGAAGAACCTGAGGCTGCCCAGCCCCCAGATGAAATCCCAGTTAAAGCTCCCTCCTCTCTGCTCTGGGATCCTTCATCCCCAAAGTGCTCCTGGTGTTCCAGGGCAGCTGGAATGTGGCAGCTTCTCATTCAATGCCTCAAGGACGGGGGACAAGCAGGAAAAGCAGAAAGTTGGGATACTTTGGGGGTCTCAACAAGACAACTCTGAGTGTCCCCGAGTTTCCCTGTGGTTGATGCCATGCTTTGGGCACTCTGCAGGTACGAGGATGAAATTCGCCTCTGCAGCGGGATGGAATTCACCTTCATGGAGCTCAAAAAGGTCAGCAGGAGGGGAAGGGGAATTTCCCACTGGATTGGCTCTACCCAGCCCTGCACAGCCAGGGGAGGGCCTGGAGGTGATCCAGGCTCAGCTGGTTTGGGATAACAAGGTCTGGAGGAGGACAGGGAGGGGATGAGTCCCAATTCCACAGGAGGGTGAGCCTGGAGTGGCTCCTGAAATCCCCTGGCAGCACCTGGGGATCAGAGCATCCCCATCCCTGCACCCTGGCATTTCCTGGTCACTGTGTCCATCCCTGCACCCTGGGAATTCCTGGTCACTGTCCCCATCCCCTATCCGGGGATTTCCTGGTCACTGT
>NDFG01000118.1:373221-411542 GCA_002167245.1 Sporophila hypoxantha | reverse complement strand
TTTGATTTCTTCACCTTAACTGGAAATCCATCCTCCCAGGTCAGTCTTCAAATAACCTCCTAAATTGCCTAAAAATGTCCTAAATCTCCTATTCGGAGGTGTCCTGCCTGCCGCTTTCATTTGGGAATGCAAAGCTTGGGAGCTTGCCATCCTGCAGTGAGCAACCTGGCCCTTCCCTGAGGACGCAGAAATCCAGACTGGGATGGGATATTTGGGATTTGGAGTGGAAGTGGACCCTGGCAATGGGACAGGGACACTTCCACCTCATCCCAGGAAACATCTTGGACACTCCAGGGATGGGGCAGCCCAGGCCTGTGGCTGTCCTAGATTCTGCACTCGAAGGAATTGCTGCCAGAATTTCCAGCTCCCTGAACTCCAGGTTTCACCAACCTAATTTCTTTAGGTGTAAGGTGCCTGCCCAAGGTTCTACTCCCGTTGGTATTTTCTTGTGACTTTCACCAGTGGACATTGTGACAATGGGATCAGGCCACAATCTGGGGTGCTTCATCCCTCAAAACTCATTCATGGGGAGAAGAATTCCCAGGCCCCGTCCAGCCCTGGCCCAGCCCAGCAGGCATTTCTGGAGCAAATCTCTGCACAAACCAGGCAAAATCCAGGAGGGATTCTTTTCCCAGGGACATTATGGGAGGAAAAAACATAAAGAACCAGGTTGGATTCCCACTGAGTGGGGGCCCTCAGCCCAGGAACTGGTGGCATTCTGGATGGAACAGCGCCCAAATCCTCCAGGATGGGAAATGGTGCCGGGGGAAGTCCCCCCATGAGGCCCTGAATTCATCCTGACACGGGACTGCTTCCCAACCCACCTGGGTGGGATCACTGGCGACACTCCACCTCCTTCCAAAGGGTCTCATCAGCCAATTCAGGAGCATGCAGATGTAATCGCAACAGGGATGAAGGTGATGGGATGGACAGGCAGTAGATGTACAGGCTACGAGGGGAGGCATCGGCGGGATGGTGGAATGGATCGGATGATGATGGATGGATTGGTGGATGGATGGCTATGGATTGGAGAGAGAGGGGACAGGCACTATTGGCAGGAGGCGAGCACACGCCTGCCTGAGAAGCTGCCTTTCCAGGATTTCTGCTCCATGGAAGGAGCCCGGGGCGAGCAGACGCGCGTCTCAACGTGTGCCAAGTGCAGGAAGGGCTGGGTTTGCCCTCCCGCAGTGCCCCGGGATCATCTCCCGAGATAAAGGCTGGGATGTGCCTGTGCAATGGCTCCAGCCCCTGCCCGGCGGTGACGTCACGGCCTGGAGCGTGGCAGGAGCGTCGTGTGGGCCCGGCGTGGCAAGCTCTGCGGGCAGCTCTGGGGCAGCTCGTGCTCCGCCGGGAAGCGGATTCTGCCAGGGCCCGGGGTGGGAACAGCCTGGGAGAGGACGACACTGGATAGGGACCACACTGGGAGAGACTGGGACACACTGGGGCTCCACTTTGGGGACAGCCTGTGGCACCACCCTGGAGGCAGATTGGGGATACACTGGAGGAGAGACTGGGCCATACTTAACTGGACACTGGGACAGATCTGGATACGTGGGCACACGGGACAGAGTGGGGACATGCCTGTGGGCGACGCCTAGGGACTGGGCTGAGAGGTAGTGAGGAGGAGGAGGAGGAGGCTGCAGACAGACGCTGAGCTTTGCCAGCACAGGGGCTGCAGACAGGGCACTGAGCTTGGCCGTTCCAGCATTCCAGGCTGACATTCCCAGGTTGAGCAGCACAGCCCAGACAGGTAAATCCATTCAGCCCCTGCTGCCCAGCCTTGGAAAGGCCAGGGAAGGAGAGGAGGTCAGAGTTCAGCACTGAGGGGGCGCCTCAGAGGAACCCGTGACACAAGCCCTCTATGCTTGCCCAAAGCTGTCCACACACCCTGCCCTCACATGTCCCCGTCGGCTGAGGGAGCTGCAGCTCCAGAGAGCTGCTCCTGGATAATCCCAGGCTTCATGCTCCTTGCGACACAGCTTCCCCTTTCCCAAACCATCTGCCTCCCCATTCCCACACTTCGTACATGCAGGGAAGCTCCCAAATCCTTCTGGGCTTCCTTGAACCTTGGACTGGATACACACAGACCCCAAACACCAGCACCAGGCTGCATTCCTGAGTGTTTCCTAGTCCTCCGTCTGTTGAGAGATGCCCATTTCCTTTCCATTTTTACCATCATCCCATAATGGTCTCAGCTCCCCTTTAGGCTCCATTTGGTGACTTCTCCATTAGGTCCATTTGCTGCGTGTCCCAGCAGCACTTGACAAGTCTGGAGCTCACAGCTGAATGGGGCCTCACTTTGGGCCCCTCTCCAGCCAAGAGAGACCCCCGGGGGGTGGAGTGTGACCAGCGAGCTGTGGAACTGGAGCTGGGGAGGGAGGCAAGCACCAGGGGAAGGGTGTTGGAGAAGCTCCTGAGGCCATGGGGGCTCGAGTGCCTTGGAGACAAAGGAGGTCTCAGAGGGAGCCCTGCTTGGCTCTGCAAGCTCCTGACAGGAGGGGACAGCCGGGGGTTGGCTGTAGCGTCCCAGGGAACAACACAGGACAAGTGGGAAAGCGCCTCAGGCTGCTGCCAGGGGAGGTTTATATGGGATATTGCGGGACAATTCCTCACTGGTAGGTTGTCAGGCCACTTGGCAGCCATGGCCTGCTCGAGGCAGGGGTGGAGCAACCAGAGCCACTGTGTCTCGCTAGCACCTTGGCACATGGTCAGGGGTGGCCCTGGCAGTGCTGGCGAAGGAAGCAGTTTGGACTCAATGCTCTTCCAGGAGGCTTTTCAAACACACTTAATGATTGGCCATGGAATGCCATTGTGCCCCTTTAGGCCTGAGGAGGCCTTGAGGGATCAGGAAGAGCGTAGAGCCAGGAGCTCCTGAGGGCTTCAGCCTGCCTCTGTCCAGGCACTCCCAGCTCCAGTGCTCCCACACCTGTTCAGCTGTCGCAGGAGGAGACACCCCCCCTCCCACAGGGATTCTCTCTTGACCCATGCTCTTGCCTGTGCCCCACAACAATGGGAACCTGTGTGTCCTTTCCTGGGGTTGTGGGACCACCACCCCCCGTGTCCCAGGGGCCAACAAGGTTGGAGGAGTGCTCTCCCATGTTCCTCACTCATATCCATTTGCCCCGGACTGAAGGCTTTGCTCCTGGGTCCTGCCCTGTCCCACCTGGATTTTAAACACCTGCAGGCGTTCCGTCTCATCACCAGGGACACCCAGGGACTCCACCCCATCCTGGTCTGGTTTCCTTCCACTCCATGGGCAGTTTCCCTTAAATTCCTTTGCCTGTGTGCCTTCACAAATCACCTGGGCTGAGTTTATGACACCAGTCCAGAATTCTCAGAATTTCCACAAGCCAAAGTTTTTCTCCTTTGGGAAGGCTCTGACCCTTGAAGTGAAACTCTGAGGAAATGTGAGCAGAATGGAAAAGGTTTGGGGTGAAATTTCGAGGAGTTTGGGCAGAGCCAATTCCCCACCCCTGTCCCTCATCCCTTTGTGGAAGAACCTGAGGCTGCCCAGCCCCCAGACTGAAATCCCAGTTAAAGCTCCCTCCTCTTGCCTCTGGATCCTTCATCCCAAAGTGCTCCTGGTGTTCCAGGGCAGCTGGAATGTGCAGCTTCTCATTCAATGCCTCAAGGACGGGGGACAAGCAGGAAAAAGCAGAAAGTTGGCGATACTTTGGGGGTCTCAACAAAGACAACTTCTGAGTGTCCCCGAGTTTCCCTGTGGTTGATGCCATGCTGTTGGCACTCTGCAGGTACGAGGATGAAATTCGCCTCTGCAGCGGGATGGAATTCACCTTCATGGAGCTCAAAAGGTCAGCAGTAGGGGAAGGGGAATTTCCCACTGGATTGCTCTACCCAGCCCTGCCACAGCCAGGGGAGGGCCTGGAGGTGATCCAGGGTCTCAGCTGGTTTGGGATAACAGGTCTGGAGGAGGACAGGGAGGCGGATGAGTCCCAATTCCACAGGAGGCGTGAGCCTGGAGTGTGGCTCCTGAAATCCCCTGAGGTCGCAATGGCACCTGGGGGAATCAGAGCATCCCCATCCCTGCACCCTGGCATTTCTGGTCACTGCCACCTGCCCTGGATATTCCTGGTCACTTCCCTCGCCTATCCGGGGATATTCGCCTGGTTCACTGTCCCCGATCCCCATCCTCGGGGAATTCCTGGTCACTGTTCCCATTCCCTGCCCCTCGGGAATTCGTCCTGGATCACTGTTCCCCATCCCTGCATCCTGGACATTTCCTGGTCACTGTTTCCCCATTCCCTTGATCCCTGGCATTCCTGGTTCACTGTCCCCATCCCCTATCCTGGCATTTCCTGGTCACTGTCCCCATCCCCTATCCTGGGAATTCCTGGTCACTGTCCCCATCCCCTATCCTGGGAATTCCTGGTCACTGTCCCCATCCCCTATCCTGGGATTTCCTGGTCACTGTCCCCATCCCTGCTCCCTGGGAATTCCTGGTCACTGTCCCCATCCCTGCTCCCTGGGAATTCCTGGTCACTGTCCCCATCCCTGCTCCCTGGGAATTCCTGGCCTGAGGGGTCCAAACCCTTCCCGGGCTGCCCCCTCCTCCCTGTGTTCCCTCTGGGTGCCATTAGGGGTGGGAAAGGCTGGAATTGATAAAGGATTTCCTTTGTTCCCTGGGGAGGGGCCACGCCCTGGGCAAACCCCGGGCAAAGCTCCCACTCCAGCAGGAGCCAGTGGGAATCAGCTGGAATTGGGATTTTACATCAAAACCGCCAATCTGGGGGCAGGGGAAGGGTGTTGGAGAGAGGGAATGTTCCCCACAAATATCCATCCTGGCTAATTCCATGTTTTCCTTGGCACATTCCCCAGGAAGGGCATTCCCAGACACTTCCATGGGTGGCTCCCAAGTTTGCAATAAGTGGAGCCTTTTGTGGGGAACGAAAGCTGGGAGGGGATGGCCCAGCCCTGCCTGGCCCTTCCACCACCAAGTCCCACAAAACAAAGAGAAAAAATTCTCAAAGGAGCCTCCCCAGCTGGAGAGCAGCTCCAGACATCCCTGTTAATAAATCTGGGAATGGGTTGGGTGGGAAGGAGCTCATCCCATGGGCAGAGACTCCTTCCCTGTCCAGGGTGCTCCAAGCCCTGTCCAGCGTGTCTGGAACTCCCTGGAATGGGGAGCAGTGGGAATGACTGGCTGTAAATCCAGGTGTGGACTGATGAATCCCTTTCCATCCCTGATGAATCCCTTCCCATCCCTGCAGGATTTGGATGTGAGCACCTTGCACCGCACGGAGCTGGAGGTGAAGCTCAAAGGGCTCCAGGAGCTGCTGGAGCTGAAGAAAACCATCTATGAGCAGGTGGGAACACACCTGGAGAGGGCTGGGATGCTGGGAGAATCTCAGCATTTTGGGGACAGATCTTGGATTTCCACCCACGTGGGAGCTTGGCCAGGGTGTCACAGCCATCCCAGTGCTCAGGCAGGACCTGAGGAGTTGATCTCTCCCCTAAAAACAACACTGGAGTGGGGCCAGAACATCCCTTCTGCCCCAGAACCTCTGTGGGGTTCCCCCAGAACAGCCAGAATTCCAACCTCATCCCAAACTGGCTGTTGGGGCCCAGCTGCTGCCCCCAGGGATGGGGTTTGCCCCAGACCTCAGCCCAGGTGAGCCAAATGTTCAGCCTCCAGGAAGGACCCAAAATCCAGGACACCTGGAGAACCTGGGTGCTCTGAAACACAGCCCAGCCTCCAGGAAGGACCCAAAAGCCAGGACACCTGGAGAACCTGGGTGCTCTGAAACACAGCCCAGCCTCCTCCTTTCCCAGGAAAACCAGGGGTCCCCAGCCAGGAGTGACTGCATCCAGGGGGGAAGGGCCTCCTTCACAACACTGACTCAGGCCTGGAAAATGTCACCCAGCAGGATCAGCAGTATGGGAACACTCAGGATTTATCTAAATTCCAGCAATCCAAACAATTACAGTGCCTGGTGGAGGAGTATGAACATTCCATGTGGGAAACTGAGGCACGGAGAGGCTGGAGCTGCCTCCTAGCTCAACTGCCCAGGGAGCCTGATCTGCTCTAAAATGAGATTATTCCTCATGCAAGGCAATTTTAGCCCAGTTTTTTTGGAAATCAGGCCCTGCTCCAGGGTCTCCACCTGATTTCCCATGGGTCCCACAAAAAAACGCATTTTTAACCCCCAATTAATGTAAAAATCTCATCCCCAACCTCTMCTGTCTCACCTTCTCTGTGGATTTAATGACAGATCAGGTACAGGCACATTCCCAGGGAGAGGGAAAGTGAGGTAAACTTTGCTTGTTGGGATGGATCAAGAGAAAATAATTCATTAATTCTCATTAATAAATGACTAGTTTGGGGGTTTTATTGACCAAGTGATCCAATATTCCAAATAAACACAAATTTTCTCACCTGCTCCAAGATTAACAAAGAAACTCAGGGATTAAACAAGCAGTGGGATAAAATCTCCCAATCATCCTGGCTTTTGGGGGTGTGTCTGTGTTATCCCTCAGCCACAGAGCCTTTTGTGAGCCCAGCCAGGGAAGGGAAGGGATCAAGGAACACAATTCCTGCTCCAAAGGGACCTGAGCACAAAGGGAAGAACAAAGGAGAGAGAGGAGGGGAAGGAATTCCTGGTGCAAAGCAGGAGGTGGGCCTGAGATAAGGGAGCAGCACGTCTGGCTCCAAACCTGGGGTCCATAGACCTGCTGGATCTGTACCTGGGACAAACCTATGGTCGTCAAGCATTGGAATGCCAAACCTGGATCTAAATTTGGATCCAAGCCTGGGTCCAAGTCTGGATCTAAACCTGGATCTAAACCTGGGTCCAAGCCTGGATCCAAATCTGGATCCAGGGGCCCTTCCAGGCTCAGGGAGGGGAATTCTCCAGCTGTGACTTACCCAGAGCAGATATCCTGGTGGACTGTAATCCCAGGGGTGCTCCTGCCTCCCTCCACACTGCCATTCCCAGGACAGAGGAGTGGAGCAGCTCTGCCAGCCTGGCTGTGCACAGGGGAGGCTCCTGGTTCCCTGAGGAGCCCTAAATCAGGCTCTGGCATCACAAAGAGCAGCCCCAGCCCTGCTGGATCCCACAGCAGAGCTTGGAAAGGGCCTTTTCCAGCCTCCCCGGGCTGTGGAGTGATCCACACTGCCTTTGTTTTCCCAAAACTCTCCCATTCAGTGTGGATTTCAGTGGGTATTGATCCATGATCATCAGCTCCAGCTCTGCTCCTGGGGAACGACTGACTGGACAAGAGGAAATGCCAGGGGGGGTTTAGGTTGGATATTAGGGAAAATTCCTTCCTGGAAAGGGTTGTCCAGCCCTGGCATAGCTGCCTAGGGCAGGGGTGAAGTCCCCGTCCCTGGAAGTGCCCAAGGAATGTGTGGATGTGGCACCTGGGGACACAGTCAGGGGTGGCCTTGGCACTGCTGAGGAACAGCTGGAATCTGGTGATCCTCAGGTCTTTTCCAGCCTTAAGGATCCCAGGATTCTCCCTGCTCCCGGACTCGTCCAAAAGCACTGTTTTGTCAGATTTACCAGTTTGTATCCAAAGATCCCAAACCCCAACTTAARCTGGGTCTGGATTTTATGGAGCAAATAATACCAGATCCCCAACTCCAGGGAGTGAAAACTTGGGAACTGTCCCCCTCTCCACATGGAATCTGTTCTGCCAAGCACAGCCCATCTGGAGCTCTCTCTGACTACTGGGAATCTTGGATTTGACCAGATCCTGGGAAGTTCTTCCCTGTGAGAGTGGGAGGCCCTGGAATGGATTTCCCTGGAAGCTGTGGCTGCCCCTGCACCCCTGGCAGTGTCCCAGGCCAGGCTGGACRGGGCTGGAGCAGCCTGGGACAGTGGGAGGTGTCCCTGCCACGGCAGGGCTGGGATGGGCTGGGCTTTGCTGTTCCTTCCCACCCAAACCATTCCATGAATCTCCAGCTCCGTGTTCTCTTCCCTGGTGTCCCGTGGCTCTGCAGGAACTGGAGGAGCTGCTGACAGAAATCAAGGACATTTCCGTGGTGCTGGGGATCGACAGCTGCTCCCGGCCGGACCTGGGCAGGATCGTGGAGGACGTCAGGGCCCAGTACGAGGCTCTGGCCCTGCGCAGCTGGGAGGAGGCCGAGGCCCTGACCCGGAGGAAGGTACCAGATCCCTGCTCCGTGCCAGGAGAGGCAGGGAAAGGACAGGAGGGATTGGCCTGGAGACAGCTGGGATGGGAGGGATGGACTGGGAATGGGAATGGAGGGAGGGACAGGCACTATCCGTGATCCCTATCCAGACAGTAAATCCAGAGTTTTGTTACTCTGGGCTTTCTACGCTGGAGGAACCCAGGACATCTCCCAGTGGAGATGGAAATGTCCTTCCAGCTCTCCAAAGAGCAGGAATGTGACTGATCCTGGGAGCCAGGTGAGCCCAGCACAGCCAGAGAGGATGGGAACGAGCCCCAGGGCTTTCCCCAAGCAATCCAGGTGATGCCAGGGCATGAGGTCCAGAGCCACAGCCAGAGAGGATGGGAACGAGCCCCAGAGCTTTGCCCAGGTAATCCAGGTGATGCCAGGGCACCTGTCCCTCTCTCCACAGCTCACCGACAGCAGCTCCCAGCCCGGCTCCTTCGGGGGGCACCTCCTGGACAGCCGGCGGGAAATTGCGGATCTGAACATCCGCATCCAGAAACTGCGCTCCTGCATCGTGTCCCAGAAGAGCCAGGTGAGTCCTGGGGTGACACAATGGGACAGGTGTGACCTGGGGGGGACAACGGGACAGGTGTGACCTGGGTGGGATAACAGGACAGGTGTGTGCTGGGATGGGATAACAGGACAGATGTCTTCTGGGATGGAATAACGGGACAGGTGTGTGCTGGGGGGGTAATGGGACAGGTGTGACCTGGGATAACAGGACAGGTGTGTGCTGGGGTGGGATAACAGCATAGATGTGTCCTGGGGGAAACAACCAGACAGGTGTGTGCTGGGTGGGATAGCAGGACAGGTGTGCTCTGGGGGGATAACAGGATAGGTGTGTTCCAGGTGGGATAATGGGACAGGTGTRTGCTGGGGTGGGATAATGGGACAGGTGTGCTCTGGGGGGATAACAGGATAGGTGTGTTCCAGGTGGGATAACGGGACAGGTGTGTGCTGGGGTGGGATAACAGGACAGGGGTGGAATTCCCTCTCCCAAGCCCCCTCAGCTCCCTCTCCCACACCTCAGTGCCTGTACCTGGAGGAGCACATCCGCGAGGCTGGCGAGCAGGGGGAGGGGACCCTGAGGGACGCCAAGGCCAAGGTGGCCGGGCTGGAGGAGGCCCTGCAGCGCAGCAGGGAGCACATGGCCCACCTGGTCCGCGAGTACCAGGAGCTCATGAACATCAAACTGGCCCTGGACGTGGAGATCCTCACCTACAGGAAGCTCGTGGAAGGGGAGGAGAACAGGTAAGCCAGGATTCCTCTGCCTCAGGTGGGGAAGGGATGCACCAGGACACCGGGGGGGATGGAGACATCGTGGAATGCTTTGGAACCCAGTCCCACCCCCTGCCATGGGCAGGGACACTTTCACGGGCAGGGACTCCTCCCAAAGCCTGGCTTGCCCAAATCCCAAGTTCTGAGTCAGGTACTGAAGGTTTGGTCAAAGAAGGAGCAAATCCTGGTGGTTCCCAGCAGTTCAATCCCATTTCTTGCTCCCAAGTCTTCCTCAGACTCCCCAGGCTGAGGTTCCAGACCCTCTCCAGGTGCTTTGCCCCGGGGCTGTTGAAGCCCATCCTGGTCCTACCACCATCCCAACTGCCCCAGGCCAAACCCCAGCCCTTCCCACCCCTCTGGGAGAGCTCCAGCCGTGTCCTCACTCTGTGTCCTTCCCTTCCCAGCATGGAGCAGCCCATCCCCACCATCATCAGCGCCGTCCACTCCCGGCCCAGGCCCCGTAAGTGCTTTGATCCCTCTGCTCCAGGGGATGGGGGAATGGATGGGAGGGTTTTAACCTCCCCCCTTGTGCCAGTTTCTGCCAGCACGCTGCGGAACTCGTGGCTCTTTGCCCGGGGCTCGGGGCCCACGGAGCCCAGCGGGGGCGGCCCCGGGAGGGCCCAGGACGTGCCGGGGGTTCCGGGGGCTCCGGAYACCGGCACCCGGCCCAAGCTCAGCCCCGGGGCCCGCGGGGAGTGCTCCTAGGAGAATGGATGGACGTGGATCCCAAGCACCYGGGAAGCTCCTCCTCCTGAACTCCAGCCCACCTGCACGGGATGAAGGATGAGGGTCCTGYCCAGGCTGTCCCTTGGCTTTCCACCATCCCAGTTCACAGCTCCATTCCCAGTTACAGCAGGAACCACCCCAGCWCTTTAGGGACTCTCCCATTCCCTTCTCCTTCCTCTCCAGGGCTCCCTTCCCAGGGGATTGGCAGCCACCCCCTGGAATGTGCCCAGCAGGAGGGAAGTGTCCCTACCCCAGTTTTAGCAGCTGCCATCAGTCCCTTTACTGCTGTTGCCAAACCCTTTCCTTGCTCTGACAGGGCTTCCAAGGAAAGCACCATCCAAATTCCACACTGGGGCAGAGGGAGGAAAACAAGCCCAGGGATGGATTTGTCACYAGGATTGACAGATCTGGTGACACCCTGGGGTACCCTTGGCCACCTCAGGGCATTCCCTGCCTTCGGGGGGCCCCTCATTCCTTCACCAAAGCTAAAATGCCTCAAAACTCTTGATTCCCATAATCCCTCCCTCTCTCTGGGCTCCACACAGCAGTTCCAGCTCCTAAAGTTGGGGTTTTTAAGTTGGTTCCTATTTAACTGCACKGGGAACAGCCTGGTTGGGGTTGGGAGGGGCCTCAAAGYTCATCCCATCCCACCCCTGCCATGGGCAGAGACACCTTCCACTRTCCCAGGTTGCTCCAAGCCCCATCCAGCCTGGCCTTGGGCACTGCCAGGGATGCAGGGGCAGCCACAGCTGCTCTGGGAAATCCATTCCAGGACCTCACTACCCTCATAGGGAASAATTTCCTTCCTAAAATCGAATCCAAATCTTCCCTCTTTCAGCCCAAAGCTGGAAAACTCCCTTGCCTTTGTATTTATTGACCTCAGCTTGTACCTGACCCCAGTGCCCCCATGGGCCAATCCCAATCCCGATGCTCCAGAGCTCCCAGAGCCAGCCCTGGAAGGGCCAGGTGGCCACAGGTGGCGGATGCTGTGGCCTCTTCCCAACCTCACCCACAATCCTGCAGYATTTTCCTTCCTGGCCCCAGCCACTGCCACTCAGCCCCCCGAATTGCCAGATTCTGGGTCCCCATTCCCACATTCCCGTAGGACAGGAAGCACAGCTCTGGCTCGCGGGGTTTGGCTGTCACAATAAAGTTCTGTCACTCAGAATCCATCCTGTCCTTGGTTTTCTCTCAGCCTGCCACCACAGGCACCTGGAGCAGCAGCTCCCTCCCAGCAGGGCTCACCTGGGGACCCTGGCTGGGTCCTGGCAGCCAGGTGAGGCTGGAATCACTTCCCAGGGACTGGAAGGGCACAGCCCCAGGAGGAGGGTGAATCCTTAAAACCCAAAATCATGGCCAAAGACTCTCTAACTAATCAAAGTTAGAAACTGGTGAATCATGATTCAAGGGCAYGGGGCCAGAGAGGCAGACATGGGGTGGGATCCAGGGCCTTGGGACCAAATCTGGGAATGAGGGGAACACACAAAGCGCTGCTCAGCTTCCCAAACTCCTCCTGCCCCTCTCCAAAGGGGAATTCCTGCACACCTGGGCACCCGTTTCCCTGCAGCCCCTCATTCCAGAGGTGTCCTTTTGGTGCTCCTTTATCCCCACAGGGACTTCCCTGGGAGATCCAAACTGGGCAGGTCCAACCTGGGCACCCACATTTTCCTGCAGCCCTTCATTCCAGAGGTGCCCTTTTGGATCACAGGTGCTCCCTGTTCCCCTGGGRGACTTCCCTGGGAGTCCAAAGGGCCCCCAAGGTGCCAGAGAACCCAAATTTGGGAGCAGATCTCCAGGTCCAGGGCAGGGGATGGGAGACAGAGGATGGGAAGGACATTGCAGACCAGAGGAAAGAGTTCAGTCCAGTTTCCCAGCCTGGCATGATGGGGAAGGGGGGGCTCTGAGCAGTTTGCTCCCAGTTGGGCAGGGTTAGTGCAGGGCTGCCTCTGGAGCCAGGAACCTGCAGAGCCCTTGGCAAAAGCCCTTGGACAAAGCCCTCCCCAGGCAGAGGAACGAAGCAGCTGGGAAGGGCTCTGTGCTCAGAGCAGCCCCATTCCCATTCCCAGGAGCAGGGCTGGGGCTGTCTGGGATGAGGCTGGAGTGGGAGCCTGGGACACCCCAGCTGGGGGAGCTCAGGGCGGGCTGGGGCTCAGCTGAGACTTTCCCGCTGCTTTTCCTCCCTGACCCTGGATTTTGGGGATCTGTTTGCTGTTTCTGAGCCTTCTCCACCCACGGGATTGGGAGAGATCCCTGAGGCCACAGCAGGGGAGTAAAGGGTTGGTTTGAGATTTGGGATTTTGGCTGCACTCCTGGACTCAGGTCCCCGTTCTGGGCCAGACCCAACCCAGCATTGCCCTGTCCCACTGCTCCCAGCCTCAGCTCCCTTAGAGGGCACCAGGGAATGGCTCCATCCAGAATTCCTGCCCTCCATTATTGGGAGCTGAGCTGAGCTCTGCCTGGGATGATCCTTTTGGCTTTGGGAGGCCAATCCTGCCCCCTCCACCATCCCTCCCTCACTGGGACCCAGCCTCTTCCTCAGGGCACATTCCCGTGGCTGTTCTCATCCCAGAGTCACAACCAGCCCCAATTCCAGCTGTAAATTCCCCAGGGAATTGCTGCAGGCTYCAGGCAGCACCATCAGCTCAGAACCCCCCAAAAAAATCCCTATCCCAGCCCTTCACAAATGGTCCTGGCTGTACCCCTYGTGTTGTCCAGATCAGTGCTGCCAATCCAGAATAATACACACTGGATTTACCTTTATTCAGGGGGAAAAAAGGGAAACAGAGAAGGCTGCAGTGGTGAAGGGCAGCCCCAGGATTGTCACATCCCTGGTTTTGGCTCAAAATGCCACAAAATCCCACCTGGCTGCTTCCTAAAAATTCCTAAGGACTGAAAGGATCCTGAATTTGGGCAGGGGTGGTGRTGGTGGGGGAAGTTGGTGGAAAAGCTCAGGTTTTATGGAAAAAGGGATGCTTGTGTGATGGTTAGAGGGTGCTTGGGGATGTGGAGGCATCACTCACCTCAGATCCATGTAAAAAATGCATCAGGGCCTGAGGATTGCTCGGAAAACAGGGTTAGGGATTGTAATTAACTAATAAATGGGATAATTAACAGCATTCCCCCATTTATGGCTCAATAATGGCATTTTATGGCCAGTTCCAGTGATCCCCTTCAATCAGTCACGCCTGGGGTGCCAGGGCACATTCCCCACGGGGATTTGGGAGCTGCTGAGGGCATCTGTGGGATCAGGGGATATTTATCCCTCTTATCTGCCAGGCCCCTCAGGAATCCACAGCCCAGCCTCCTCCAGGCCGTGCCGTATCAGCTCCAGCCGCTCCCAAGGGTGATCCCATCCCTGCCTGGAGCCTCTCCAGGACCGGCCACGTCAGATGTCCTGGAGGTCTCGGACGTGAGACATCCCAGGGGCGACTCCTGGGCTGCGGGGATTTCGGGAAGAGCAGCAGGGACTCCGTCCCGGCGGCCGGAGCWCGGGGGGGAAGCGGSTCCRGGARCGCATCCCGGGACCCGCGCACCTGGAGCGAGCTCCGGGCTCGCGAGCAGCCATTCCCGGGATCCGCGCACCTGGAGCGGCCAGGAGCGAGCTCCGGGCTCCCTCTGCCGGGCAGGTGACGCCGCTGCAGCGCCTCCCCAAAAATCCCCAACAATCCCCGGCCTGCTTCCACAGGCCCGGCCTGCAGAGAAAGGGAAACGGCTCCCGAGGAGCGAGGCACGGAGGGGATGCTAAAGGGGATCCTAAGGGGGACCCTACAGGGAATCATACAGGGAATCCTACAGTGGACTCTACAGGGGCCCTAAATGAGATCCTACAGGGGATCCTACTACAGGGGACCCTACAGGGAATCCTACTGGGGAATCCACACAGGATCCTACAGGGGTCCCTACAGGGAATCCTACAGGAGATCCTACACGGGACCTTACAGGGGATCCTACATGAGATCTTTCAGGGAATCCTACAGGAGATCATAGAGGGGATCCTACAGGGGATCTACACGGGTTCCTACACAGGACCCTACACTGGACCCTACAGGGAATCCTACAGGAGATCATACAGGGGATCCTACATGGGACCCACTGCCCAGAGCAGCTGTGGCTGCCCCATCCCTGGCCAGGCTGGAYGGGGCTTGGAGCACCCTGGGATGGTGGGACCTGTCCCTGCCTGCTGCTTTAGGGTCTCTTCCCCCTGAACCATTCCCTGGTTCTGTGATCCAAAAGGGCATTTCTGATCCACCAGGAGCTCCCATCCAGCTGGGAATGGCTCCTGGGATCCAGCCTGGCTGTTCCATTGCTCCCAGACTCACTGGGATCACTCTGGGAAGGTGAAACAGCTCCCTAGGTGAGGAAGTCATCCCTGCATCTGATCCCACCTGGACCAGCCTTGGATCTGTCACATTCCCTCCCTGGGCTCAGGTGACACCAGTCTCTGGCTGGGCTGAAACATCCCCAGATCCTTTCTGACTTCACTTTTTTATCCTCTAAGGGCCAAATCCTCCAGGAACACACCCAAAACATTTTTACTGGGGGAAAATCCCTTTTCCCATCTGGAATCTCAGCTCACAGCCCCTCTGCTCCCCAGGAAACAGCTGCAGGTGGGAGCATTCCTGGTTTTCTTCCGCCTCTCCCCACTGGGTTTAGGGAGGCACCCTGAGTCTGGGAGCAGCCAGGCCTTGTCCCAGTCCTTCCCAGAGCCCGGAGAAATCCAGCACCAGCTGAGTCCTGCTCAGCCCCAGAGGGGAGCCAAACTCTCCCCCACGTGTGCCATGGGGTTAAATGTGTGGGAAGGGAGCTGGAAATGTCCTGGCACAGGGAACTGATGGCCCGGGGCTCCCACTCCAGCTCCAAACCCAGTTTAATCCACCCATCCCAGTTCTCCCACAGCTGCTCCCCCACTTCCAGCCAACACCTGGCGTGACTCCAGTGCGACAGGAGGAGGGAGATGGATGCTCCAGGCCCTCTCCTGGCCTGGCACAACTGTTTGCAGGGATGGAAGTGGCTCTCCSCAGGAAATCAGCCACTGGGAAAAAGAGCTCCCTCACTTTGGGGAAAAGACAGGGGTGGGATTCCCCTTTCCTGCACCATCCTGGCCCAAACCGTSCCTCAGTTTCCTGGCTTTTTTCACCTGCAGCCTCGGGGAGGATGGGATTTGGGGGGGGGGATAATTTTGTTTTCCTAAAGAAATGCTCCAGGACAGAGCAGGGAATTCAGCGAGCAGGGAAGGGCTCGGCAGGGATTTGTCCCTGTCCCTGTCCCCAGGCTCGAGGGGATCACCAGCCCCACCCCGGGTGCCCAAACCCCTCCGGGAGCCCCAAATCCCCGGGTTGGCAGCAAACAAATCCCTGCATTGTGTCCGGGAGGGGAGGGGGAGGAGGAGGGAGCCCGGCCCCATCGGCCCATCCCAGGGAGCGGCTGGCGCTGCTCTGTGCCCGTATAAGGCCAGGTTGGGCTCTCCTGGCCCAATCAGGGCAGGGATTGGGAACACCTGAGCCCGGCCCCGCCCAGGGGAGCCGAGCCTGCCCAGGTGAGCCCCTCCCTCCCTGCCCAGCTGGGCCCGGTGGGAATTCCGCCCTGGGAACGATGGCCCCGAGGCCCAGGGTGGCCGCACCGGCTCCGTTTTAAGGCGGGGTGACACCTTTCCCTCCCCCATTGCCAGCCATTCTCCTCACGGGAGGTGGAACAGTTCTCCCTGTGTCCCCTCTGAGCCCGGCTGGGATTGCGATTCACCCCCCTCAACCCGCCTGGGATTGGGATTCGTCCCCCTCAACCCGCCTGGGATTGGGATTCGTCCCCCTCAACCCGCCTGGGATTGGGATTCGTCCCCCTAAACCCGCCTGGGATTGGGATTCATCCCCCTAAACCCGCCTAGGATCGCGATTCACCCTCTCTGTGCCTGGCTAGGATCGGGATTCATTCCCCCAAACACACCTGGGATTGGGACTCGTCCCCCTAAACCTGCCTGGGATTGGGATTCACCCCCTCCTAAACCCGGCTGGGACCGGGATTCACCCCCTGACCCTGCTGGGATCGCGATGCACCCTCTGTGTGCCCACCTGGGATTGGGATTCACCCCCTGAGCCCATCCAGGATCGGGATTCACCCCCTGAGCCCATCCAGGATGGGGATTCACCCCCTGTGCCCGGCCAGGACTGGGATTCACCCCCTGTGCCCATCCAGGACCGGGATTCACCCCCAATGCCCATCCAGGACCGGGATTCACCCCCAGTGCCCATCCAGGATCGGGATTCACCCCCTGTGCCCATCCAGGACCGGGATTCACCCCCTGAGCCCATCCAGGACCGGGATTCACCCCCAGTGCCCGGCCAGGACCGGGATTCCCCTCCCCGGTGTCCCCAGCCCCGCTCTCTGATCCCGGCAGGATCCGGGGGCTCCGGGACRGGGAATTGCAGCAGCCCCAGGATGTGCCAGCCCCAGCCCTGGGGCTCCAGCCCTGGCACCGGGGTCTGGGGGYCCTCTCTGGGCAGGGGGATTGGCCCGGGTGATCTCCACAGGTCCCTCCCAACCCCAGGTGTTCTGGGATCCGGGGACCTCACCTGGATCCCAGCCCTAAGGCGCCACCAGGCCGGGGGGACACGGCAGGGACCCCGGGGTGCTGGCACAGCCGGGTGCTGTCCCTGTGTCTCTCACTGTCCCTGTCCCCTGTCCCCTGTCAGCCTCAGAATTTGGGAAAGCAGAGTTGCTGTCAAGACCCAAGACATTCCTCTGGCTGCCCCGAGTGATTTGAGACCCTGGCAAAGAGCTCAGAGAGGGTAGCACAGTCAAAAACACCTGGGCCTTCGGTTTTAGTCCATAGAAAAAATTACCGACTTTGTGTGAAGATATACAAGCCACAAGAGTTTGAGTAGAATGATAGTGAATTTGTCACAAAGTGAAAAAGTAGAATTTTAAGGTTTTAGAATGAGGGTTCAAGAAGCAAGATGGAAGAATCTAAGTGTGTCCTGCCCTTCTTCTTGTCCTTCATCTCCTGCTGTGATGGCGACACTTTTTAATTAGTTTAGAGTAGAGACAGATTGTCTAACATAGGTGATAGGTATTAGAAAATGATTGTAAATAGAGTATATATATAAACTTTTTAGTATAAAAAGCCAACACCACCCCAAGGGGCAGTGGCTGTGCCACAACCAGACCTGCTGGACAGATCTCAGCGGGTCAGAGAAAGAATGMAATAGATAAGGAAAAATAAACAACCCTGAAAAGCAAAACCGACGAATCTCGACTTCTTCTGGGAAAAAAGGACTTTCAATACCCCAAATCTCAGCCCCAGGAACCCGAGGAGCTGCCTGGCTGAGCTGCCCGGGCCGGGCCGTGCCCGCAGCCCCGCGGGAGCGGTGCCAGCCCAGCCGCGGGGCTGGGAGTGCCCCGAGTGCCACCCCCGGGCCAGGCCGGGCACTGCAGAGCAGCAGCTGCAGCCCCGCCCTGCCCCAGTGCCTGCCCCGGTTCCTGCCCCGGTTCCTGCCCCGGTTCCTGCCCCAATTCCTGCCCCGGTTCCTGCCCCAATTGCCACCCCGGTTCCCTGCCCCGGTTTCCACCCCGTCCTGGCCCCAATTCCTACCCCGAGTTCCTGCCCCGCGTCCTGCCCTGTTCCTACCCCAGGCCTCCCCGGTTCCTGCCCCGGTTCCTGCCCCAATGCCTACCCCAGTGCCTGCCCCGGTTCCTGCCCCAATTCCTGCCCCGGTTCCTGCCCCGGTTCCAGCCAGGGAAGCACCAGCCCTGCCTGGGGCACACGGGGAATTTGGGGTTTGTCTGATTTACACCTGAGCAGAGCCCACAATGGGGGAGCAGCCTGGCCTTGGACACCTCCAGTGTCAGAACCCAGGACAACTCTGGCTGCCCTGGATGGCTCCAGCCCCTGCCAGGGGTTCAGAGACCCTGGCACAGAGCCCAGGACACACCTGTAGCTTTCATTTTGACCCCTGGGAAAAATTACCACCTTTATATGAAGAATTACAAGTCAAGAGAGTTTAAGTAGAGTGATAGTTTGTCACATGGTGAAAAGTAGAATTTTGGGGGTTTTAGGGTTTTTTTGGGGGGGTTTTAGGTTTTTTGGGGGGGGAGTTTTAGGGTTTTGGGTTTTTTTAGGGTTTTTTTTGGGGGGGTCTAAGGGTTTTTGGGGTTTTTTTTGAATACGGGTTCAGAAGCCAAGATGGAGGGATTTGGGCGTGCCTTGTCCTTCTTTCTCCTTCTTCCCAGCCTCCATCTTCTGGGTGATGCTGGCACTTTTGGATTGGCTTAGGGTAGACACAGACTGCCTAACACAGGTGATAGGCATTGGAAAATAATTGTAAATAAAATACACATAGTTTTTAGTATAAAAAGACAACACCACCCTGAGAGCGGTGTGTGCCTTGGACTGAGCTGCTGAACGGACCTCAGCAGCTCAGAGAAAGAATGTGATAGATAAGAGAAAATAAACAACCTTGAAAAGCAGAGCAGAAGAATCCTGACTCCTTCTTTGAGCACCGGGCTGGGAAAAAGAGACTTTTAACACTCCAGGAGCCATTTCCAGCTCCCACTCGGCACTGGCTGAGCTCCTGCTCCAGGGCCTTCCCCTTTATCCAGACCTGTCCCTGGCTCAGCTGGGGAAAAGCAGGCTCAGGGGGGACCTTCTCCCTTTCACAGCCCCTGACAGGAGGGTGGGGTCGGCATCTGCTGCCAGGGAAGGACTGMAAACRGCCTCAAGGTGCACCAGGGATGATTGAAGTTGGATTTAGGAACAATTCCTCACTGAAAGGGTTGTGAAGGGGTTGCCCAGGGCAGGGGCAGAGTGCCCATCCCTGGAAGTGTCCAGAAAGGTGTGGCTGTGGCACCTGGGGCACGGGCAGGGGGTGGCCGGGGTGGTGCTGGGTTGGACCTGATGCTCTCTGAGGGCTTTTCCAACCTGAGCAATTCCATGGTTYGTGGACAGCAGCGACCAGAGGTGGTTCCTGGGTTTGGAGCTGGGTTCAGCTCATCCTCCCCGCTCCCTTCAGGCACTGAGCACCATCCCAGAGCTTCCTCTGCAGGATCAGCTGGAGACCACGGGGCTGGAGGAGGTGGAAGGAGCCCCAAGCACAGCACGAGTTCCCCATGGGACACAGCTTGGGCCTGGATATCTTGGAGTCAGGGAATGGTCTGGGGTGGGGGATCGTGGAATGGGGTGAGGGATCAGGGAATGCTCTGGGGTGAGGGATCTCAAAGCCCAGCCCATCCCAAACCCAGCCATGGCAGGGACACCTCCCACTGTCCCAGGCTGCTCCAAGTCCTGTCCAACCTGGCCTTGGGCACTGCCAGGGATGGGGAATCCATTCCAGGGCCTGCCCACCCTCACAGGGAGGAATTCCTCCCCAGTGTCCCATCCCACCCTCCCTCCCTCTGGCAGTGGGAGCCATTCCCTGTGTCCTGGCACTCCAGACCTWGCCCCAGTCCCTCTCCAGCTCTCCTGGAGCCCCTTTGGGCACTGGAAAAGGCTCCAAGGTGTCTCCAGAGCCTTCCTTTCTCCCAGCCTGCTCCCTCCCAGCCCCGTGGATCTCTCTGATGTATAAATTTACCAGGAACTCTCCAAACCTCAGGGAGCTGGGATCCACAGAGGGATCTGGGGGATCTGGGACAGTGCCCTGTGTCCATGGAGGGTCTGGAGCAGCCACAGGGCTCTGGGGGATCTGGGACAGTGCCCCGTGTCCGTGGAGGAGTTTGGAACAGCCAGAGGGATYTGGGACAGTGCTCTGTGCCCATGGAGGAGMCAGAGGGATCTGGGACAGTGCCCCGTGCCCACGGAGGGGTCTGGAGCAGCCACAGGGCTCTGGGGGCTGCAGGGCTGTCCCTGTGTCCACAGACAGACGCAGCAGGAGCAGAAACGCCCCAGCTCAGCAGGGAAAGGAGCTCCCGGGGGCTGCTCCTGCCCAGCCCCTGGAGCCCCGCCAGGAATGCACAGTGGGAGCGGAGCGGAGCCGCTCCTGCCGGGACCTGCCGCGCTTGCGAGGCTCCGGGCACACCCAGAAATTCAGAGCTTCGGAAAAAAACCCTCAGCACCTGGGCAGGGGAGGGGCAGGGAGAGCAGGAACCACTTCAGAGCTGAGGAATCCCGGGGTGACTCAGCCCTGACGCAGGAAGCAAACAGGGCTGGGAATGGGGGGACAGGGTCGGGCAGCCCCGGGAGGGATCCTGGGCCAGGGAGCCCCTGTGCCCCTGTGCCCAGGGAGAATTGGACCATCRGAGTTCATGGGATGTTTTCAGCTGCAGCAAAGCTGCTCCAAGCACATCCCAACTTCCCAACACCCACCTTTATCTGGCTCAGAACCACAGAATCACAGAATTTCTAGGTTGGAAGAGACCTTTAAGATCATCGAGTCCAACCCATCTTCTAACACCTCAACTAGATCATGGCACCAAGTGCCAGATCCAGTCTTTTTTTAAACACATCGAGGGATGGTGACTCCACCACCTCCAAGGGTCCCAAAATCTCCTTCATCCCAGCGCTTCTCAGGCTGGTGAAATCCCAGTGCAGCACCAAGAGTGGCCCCCTGCCCACAGAGAGGCAATTCACCCTTGGAAAAAGGGAATAGAAAACACCTGGAGCTTTATTTCCCATGCTTCCAGAGCCTCACCATGGAGCCAGAGGGATCTGTCACTTCCTCTGGGCAGGAGAAGGGAAGTAGGGACGAGGACCCCACCACGGACTCCTGGATTAGTCCCAGAACCCCAGGGTGGTTTGGGTGGGAAGGGACCTCAAAGCCCATCCCATTCCTGACACCTTCCACAGCCCAGGGTGTTCCAAGCCCTGACCAGCCTGGCCTGGGCTGGGGCAGCAGGATTCTGGCGGACTGGGAAGCACTTGGAGCTCTGGGGGTTTAGAATTGCAAGAAGAGGAGTGAAACAGCCCCAGCTCAGTGCCTTAGCTGTGGATCCACTCTGGATTTACATCCCCTGCCCTCCACAATGGGTAAATCCAGCATTCCCTGGTTCATTCCCCAGAATGAGGGATCTGCACCAGTTCATCCCCAGCRTTCCCAGTGGTGAGGCCAGTTTAATCCCAGTTCCTGAAGTGAGGACCCCATGGAATCCCAGCTGCTCTCCTGGTTCAAACCAACAAYGGAAAACCCTCAAAAACTGGGACCCCAAACCCAGACTAAACCAGGGGGAATAAATTCAAATATCTGGATCACAAGACACTCAAAAAACCCCAGAGTTCATCTAGCCTTGCATTTGCCATGGGGAATATGAAATTCAGGAGCATGAGAGGTCTCCGCTCTTCAGAGCCCCCACGCGATCAGCCCTGCCCGAGCTCCCCCAGCTGCTTTTGGGGAGCACCAGTGGAGCCCCTGGATGGGGGGCTGGATTCCCTCCATCCCTGCTCCTGGCAGTTCCCAGCAGCAGCTCCTGCCATGGCCCACACCCACGGGACACGCTCTGACCTGAGCTGGGATTGGGATCGGCCCACGCCCGGCGCTGGCAGCAGCTCTGCACTTACACAAGGCAGGAGAGCTTGGGCAGGAGCAGGGGACCCACATGGAGCAGGGCAGGGATCCCACCTGGAGCAGGGCAGGGATCCCACCTGGAGCAGGGGACCCACCTGGAGCAGGGCAGGGATCCCACCTGGAGCAGGGCAGGGAAAGTTTGGGCAGGAGTGTGGGGGTCCCACCTGGACCAGGACAGGGGTTCCCACCTGGAGCAGGATCACAAGACTCTCAAAAAATCCCAGAGCCCCAGGGCAGAGGATCCCACCTGGACACAGCAGGGGATCCCAGCTGGAGCAGGGCAGGGAAAAGCTTGGGCAGGAGCGTGGGGATCCCACTTGGACCATGGCAGGTGATCCCACCTGGGTACAACACAGGATCCCACCTGGACCAGGACAGGGATCCCACCTGGAGCAGGGCAGGGGATCCAGGGGTTGGTGGGACACAACACAAACTGCCCCAGTGTCCCCCAGGAACAGGAATTCCCACCTTGCTGGAAGCTCCTCAGCCCACCTTGAGTGCAGGAAGGAGCAACTCAGGGCCTTGTATTTGGCTTTATAAAACAGGCCTCGAGTGACTCCAGCCCCTGCTCTGCATAAAATCCCAGTCCACAACTGGGAATTGCCTTTGGACTGCTCACCCTATTCCTCACTTCATCCTGGGAAGGGGCAGCATTCCCACCTCTCCTTCCCAAAGAGGCTGAGCTGTTCCAACCAGGAAAGAGCCCCAAATTCTCCACTCAGGCAAAGAACCTGCCCCCCAGCTGYTCCCTGTGCTTGGCCATCCTGGCTTCCCAGTCCCCCAAAATCCTGCTGCCCCATCCCAGGCCAGGCTGGTCGGGGCTTGGAACACCTTGGGCTGTGGAAGGTGTCAGGAATGGGATGGGCTTTGAGGTCCTTTCCCACCCAAACCATCCTGGGGTTCTGGGACTAATCCAGGTGTACCTGAAGGAGGCATTGACAGAGTTGCCTTCCCTGCCAGCTTAAACCCAGAATTCCAGCTCCAGCACAAATGGGATGAATCCCTGTGGATTTAGTGGGAGCTGGGCCCCTTTAACAGTCCCTTTGTGCCAATTCCTGTGTGTTTTACTCTGAACTGGGAGGTTTTTACCAACCATCCCAACCATGCTAGGAATGGGGTGGGGATGTTTTGACAGGGAGTCCTGGATCACGTCCAGATCCCACCCAGCTCCCTCCTCTCACCTCTCCCTGCTGCCCGACTCCGAGTGTCAAGAGACTGGAATTTGAGAGAAAACAGACTCAGAGAGCAAACCCTGCCCAGGGCAGGGGGGAACCCAGGGATATCAGCCCCAGGATCACACACATGGATCCCTGTGTGTGCGAATGGAACATGTGGGGCTAAACCTGCATCTGTAAAACACACCTGGGGGAGCACCTCTGAATCCCACCGTGTGGGAGCACCTCTGAATCCCACCGTGTGGGAGCACCTCTGAACCCCACCGCGCGGGAGCATCCCTGAATCCCACCGTGTGGGGGTATCCCTGAATCCCATTCCTGTGGGGGTATCCCTGAATCCCACCCGTGTGGGAGCACCTCTGAACCCCACCGTGCGGGAGCATCCCTGAATCCCACCGTGTGGGGGTATCCCTGAAAATCCAGGTGCACATCCCTGTTTTCAGCGAGGATCCTCGTTTTTCCTCACCGGGCTGGGAAAGGCGCTGGGAGCTCCGCCCGGCCCCGGGGCAGCTTCGGGAGCCGCTGTGGGCGCGTCCCCGGAGCCTCCCGAGCTGCGATCCCTCTGATCCTCCCGCGTCCCTGCCCTGGGCTGGGAACGCCGCGGCTCCAGCCCCAACCCACTTTCGCTGGGTTTTGCACAGGAGGCAAATCTCGGCGCTGCAAAGCTCCCGCATCAGCACATTGGCAGGAGAGGAGCCTGCCCGGCCGGCCTGGCACGAAATGCCAAGGCCAGGCAAGGGGGGGCTCCTGGGGCCTGTGGAGGTGCCCAGCTCCTGTTCTGGCCTTCCCAAGGTCCCTTTGGTGGTGCTGCTGGGGCTGGACTGGATGATCCCGAGGGTTTCTTACAACCTTGGTGATTCTGTGATTCCAGAATCTCCCATCCTTTCCCTCTGACCCAGCCACCTCCAATCCCCAGAGTCCACCTGGAACCACCCTGGAACCACGGCTCAGAGCCCAGGGAAAGCATCCTCCTGTCATGGGCAAAGTGGGACCTTTTCCTGCTCTGCCACCACCCAAACCTGGATTTCTGTGATGGGACATCACAGAGAGSGGCTGGGATGAGCCACTCTGCAGGACCTCCCTCCAAGGGAGCCCATGGCTTGTCGCCCTGAACTTTTAAGATTTTCTAAGCCTTCTGATGTTTACATTCTTGTAACGAACTTTCTCACACACTTTTCTGTAAATACTTATTGTTTTGCTTTCTTTTATAGAAAGAAGAGAAATTTTATAGACCCTAAGTTTGTCCAGTGTCATTGGAGAGGTGGCACTTTCACCCTCCAATCCACTGTCACTTTTGGGAAACTGTAAATGTTGGAGTCAGAAAATAAACTTCCCTTTTTTCACCTTGAGAGCAGCGGTGTGTGCGTATTGCTGCCTTTTGCAACTTTCCCAAAACCCTCTGATTTTGTAGATTCCCACATGTGTTGTTTTGTGTCCTATAGTGACAATGGCTCCTCTGGGCTTCCCAAAGCCTTGAGACCCTTGGGATGTTCCTGCACGAGGTGTTCCCTCAGGGATCAGCGGATTCAGGCCCACCCTGCACCCGAAATCAGAGCCCAAAGGAACCAAGTTCTGCATCAACCGATTTGGGCCATCCTGGGGGTATTTCCCAGGGAACAGGGGGAGAATCATGGAATCCCAGAAGGAGTTGGACTGGGAGGGACCTGGAAKCTTCCAGGGCTCTCTGGAACCCCCAGGTGCCCTGTCCCATCCTCTGCTCCTGTGTCCACACCCCCACTGGATCAGAGGCTTTATGGGCATTTCCACTCTCACTAAAACATTCCTTCACCTTCCAACTCTCTAAATYCTCAAAAATCCTTACAACCCTTCCTTTGGAGCTTGAAGGGGAACCAGCTCAGCTCCACSACGGAGCCCAGATCCTCCAACTCCTTACAAAGCCTTTCCTGGCTGAGCCTGTCCTGTGTGAGTCAGCTCTGCACAACGCCCGAGTCAGCACTTCCCACAAAGCAGCTGGAGCTGGGCCTGGAAAAACGGAGCCACATCCCCAGGAGGGACCGGCCGGGACCTGCCGGGCTGGCACGGGGCACGGGGAATGTGCTGGGGACAGCAGCCGCCAGAAACGCCCAKCAGGAGAGAACAGGGAGCAGCTCTGCCTCGCCCCCAGGCACAGCGCCCTGCCTGGGACATGGCAGAGCCTCCTGGGAAACCTGGAGCCAGCCCAGCCTTCCCCAAGCTCCTCTGGGATCCCCCGGGTCAGGTCTGCACTGGGGTTACCTGGCAGAACCCAGGACATCCCACCGGCTGCCCTGGAGGGCTCCAGCCCCTGCCAGGGGCCTCAGAGACCCTGGCACAGAGCCCAAGACCCCTGTCTTGGGTGGGAAGGGACATTAAAACTCATCCAGTTGCACCCTGCATGGCAGGGACACCTCCCACTGTCCAGGCTGCTCCAAAGCCCTGTCCAGCCTGGCCTTGGCACTGCAGGGATGCGGGGCAGCCCAGCTTGCTCTGGGAAATCCATCCCAGCCCTCCCCACCCTCACAGGGAGGAATTCCCCCTCGTCCTGGCACTCCAGGCCATTGTCCCCAGTCCCTCTGCAGYTCTYCTGGAGCCCCTTCAGGCCCTGGAAGGGSCTCCAAGCCTTTGATTTTGACCCAYGGAAAAAATGACCAAGCTTATGTGAGGATTTACAACCCATGAGAGTTAAAGTAGAATGATAGTTAGTTTGTCACAGGGTGAAAAGTAGAATTTTGGGGTTTTTAGAATGGGGATTCAGAGGCCAAGAGGAATTTGGGCGTGCCTTGTCCTTCTTTCTCCTTCTTCCCAGCATCCATCTTCTGGGTGATGCTGGCACTTTTGGATTGGTTTAGGGCAGAGACAGACTGCCTAACATAGGTGATAGGCATTGGAATATAATTGTTAATAAAATACACGTAGTTTTTAGTATAAAAAGGCAACACCACCCCAAGGGCAGTCAGTGTGCCTCTGACTAACCTGCTGAACGGACCTCAGCAGCTCAGAGAAAGAATGTGATAGATAAGAGAAAATAACCAACCTTGAAAAGCAGAGCTGAGGAATCCTGACTCCTTCCTCGGCAGCCGGGCTGGGAAAAGAGACTCTGACACATCTTGGGGTCATCCTGACCACAGAGACCCYYGAGAGTTACCCAGGCCRGGTGAGATCCCAGCCCCAGCACCCACAGCACGGCCCTCAGGAGAAGGAGCTCAGGAGGGCACGGCCAGCAGGAACCCCAAGAACTCCTGGTTCCATTCCCAACCTCATCCAGGCTTAGCCAAGCTCAGGTGAGATTCCCATGTGCAGCCTCAACCTTCAGGAGAATGGAGCTCCTGAACACAAGGCCCAGGAGGCACTGCAGGAACACCTGATTCCCAAACCTCATCCACACTCAGAGCTCAGGAGATCCTCCAGGAATGTCTCATTTGATTCCCAGTTCTCATCCAGTCACCCTCCTTCCCTCCCTCCCTGCTCTCCCAAGCAGCTCCCAGGCTCACAAATCCCATGGGATCCCTGTTCCCTCTCCCTAACCACCTTTTCCACTCAGACCTTCCCTGCACGTTCCTGTGCTCCCAGGTGCAACCCCTCTGCTCTCTCCTGCCTTTTCCATGGAAACCTGGACACCTTTCCCACCTGCCTGAGCCCTGAACAAGCTGTCCTGGAAGAAGCCAAACCAGGTGGGATGAGGCTGGGTGGAAATGGAGCCTTCCCAGGTCCCCATGGTTGCTGGATCCAAGGACAAGGCTGTCAACAGTTGGGATCCACAGTGGGATTGGGGCAAGCTCAAAGGCAGCTCCCAGGGGTTCATCCTGTGGGAATTCTGAGGAAAGGACTGAGCCCCACCTGTGTCAGCAGTGGGGCAGGGGTGGAGGTAAAGCCCCACCTGAGGAATGGGCTGCAGGTCCTGCTTCAGGGGCTGGGGACAGGAAATCCTTTGGGATCTGCCCCAGTTATCCCCCAGGAGCTGGCACTGGTCAGGCTGGGAATGTCCAGCCAGACAAAACAGCAGCTGCTCCCTCAGATCATTCCCAGGAGATCCACAAGCCCTGGAGAGAAGCCACCACACATTCCAGAGGAGCCTTCACAACTTCCACATTCCCTGTGTCCATGCACTGGCCACCCTGGGAGACACCTACAGAGGATGTTCCTGCCCAAGGGGATGGATCTTCTCCAGGTGGATCTTCTCCAGGTGGACATGGAGCCAGAGCAGCTCCCAGGGCCTTTGGAGGAGATACTCCATATTTGCACACATTTATTAGAGATTTGGGGAAAATCCTCATAGAAGGGTTGTCCAGGACTAAAAGGCTGCCCCAGGGCAGGGACAGAGTGCCCATCCCAGAAAGTGTCCCAGAAATGTGGGAATGTGGCACAGGCAGGGGTGACCTTGCTGGTGCTAGGTTGGACTCGATGATCTCTGAGGGCTTTTCCAACCTGAACAATTCCAYCATTCCTGGCTCAGGCTGTGTCACCTGCTCTGAGGGACACCAAGACTGGCTGGATTAGAGGAGTTTTTCCCATAAAACCTTCACCCTCCTGCCTGTTTTCCTCACACAGGGAATGGGAATTCTGCCCAAACCGCCAGCAAGGATCTCTTCCCTCACAGCAGTCCCTCCCCTGAGCTTTTCCCAGCACCATTTCACACAGATCCACGGAATGGTTTGGGTGGGAAGGGACATTAAAACTCATCAAGTGCCACCCCTGACATGGGCAGGGACACCTTCCACTGCCCCAAGCCCTGTCCAGCCTGGCCTTGGGCACTGCCAGGGATCCAGGGGCAGCCCCAGCTGCTCTGGGAAATCCATCCCAGGGCCTCCCCACTCTCACAGGGAGGAATTCCCCCTTGCTCTGGCACTCCAAGCCATTGTCCCCAGTCCCTCTGCAGCTCTCCTGGAGCCCCTTCAGGCCCTGGAAAGGGCTCCAGGCTCTCCTTTCCCTTCTCCTCCCCAGGTGAGCACCCCCAGCTCTCCCAGCYTGGCTCCAGAGGGGCTCCAGCCTTTGGATCCACGCTGGGAGTGCCTGGAGCAGGGGTGTCCAGCAGGGATGTTCCCAGAGTTAATGGAGATGCAGAGACAGAGCTGAGCCATCGCAGGGCTGGCAGGTTTGGGAGCCTCCCTGTTCCCTCCCTGCTGCCTCTGTTTGATCCGTGGAGGATCCCAGGAGCTGCTTTGATGTGTCAGCCTGGCAGCAGGGCCTGTTCCAGCACGACTGCTCCCAGATTCCTGYGGGAACAAAGCTGCACCTCAGCAGCTTCCAGAGGCTGGGACTGGCCCTGGGGCAGAGCAGGGACAGCGAGTGACACAGAGAGACCCCTCAGCATCAGAGAGACCCCTTCAGCATCAGAAAGATCCCCTCAGCATCAGAGAGACCCCTTCAGCATCAGCTCCCCTGTCCTTCCCAGCAGCTCCAACCCAACAATCCAGTGGAATGGGTTATTCTGGGATGCTGGTGCATCCCATCCCACAGGGATGCCACCTCACAGGGCTGGGTCTGATCCCTGACCCACCACATGAGGTGGTTTGATCAATTATCCCGTGTGTGTCCTGCCATGGAAATGTGGATCAGATCCCTCCTGAGCTGCCCTGCTCCACAGCAGGGTCCCCACACGAGTTGAGGCAGCTCTGGCCTCAGAACTTTCTCACTCCCAATAAAACTGGCTCGGGGAGGATCCAAGGACAGAGCAGCTTTGTTAAACATCAGGATGAAMTTCCAGGGGGCTGATAAGAAGCGTTTTATGATCTTGATTGAACTGGGATTGTCAGGTCAGAAGAGATAAGGTCTGAGAGCATTTTAGATTCCCTGGAAGCAGATCCCCACCCTGCATCATGACTCCAGCCCCTTCCAGTGGGCCCAGCTCCACAGGAACAAGGAAGCTCCAAATTAACTCATTCCAAGGAACTTGAGCCATAAGAAATGGTGGCAAAGATTATGTCCATAATGATCCAAGGGACTTCTGTGCCAAGGGGGAAAACAAACCTGCCTCAGTTTGTTCCATAAGTGAATAAAATGAGAAACCTGAGGTGTTGAAACGAAATCCCAGAGAGGGATGAAGGAGCTCAGTGAGAAGCTTCCACAATGGGCCAGCTTTTCCACCAGGACCAGTGGAGATAACACCCTGGGGACTCCAAGGACCCCTTCCCACCTGGAATTTAAACCTGAGGGTCCATGGCCAAGGCACTTCCAGCACTGACAGCCCGAGAGAGGGAACAGCCAAACTCTCACTGTTGGTCACCCAACGGAGCAGGACCTGCCTGCAGCACATCAGGGAATCCTGGAATGGTTTGGGTGGAAGGGACCTTAAAATCCACCCCATCCCTCCTCTGCCATGGGCAGGGACACCTCCCACCACCCCAGGCTGCTTCCAGCCCCATGGGGCAGCCACAGCTGCTCTGGGCAAATGCCCAGAGTGACCCCAGCCTCACCCTTGGATTTGTGGTTGGTTTTCCCACCAGGGCTCTGCTCCCCTCCCAGTTCACCTCCCCAGTCCAACCTTTGCCCCAGAACTGGCGACACTGGGAGGGAAAAGCCAAAGTCCCAGAGTGTGTTTGGGTTGGGACTGCTCTTTTCCCAGCTCCCCACAATCAGATTCCCAGATGTTCACAGGTTGCCACCTCTCCCTTTTCTCCTGTAATTCCAAAGTGACAGGAGGAGCAAGAAGGAACCTGCCCTGAGCTAAGCCAAGGGAGTCCAAACCTCTGCCCTGGGACCTGCAGGGACAAGTTCCTGGGCCCAGGAAGCTGCTGCCAACTCCCAGCTCCTGGGCTGGGTCCGTGCACTCCTGGGCTGCTTGGATTAAACTGGAAATTGAATTGATCCATTTTTTGCCATGTCCCCAGTCCCAGGGTGGGTTTTAATGTCCTCAGGGACACCTTCCACAATCCCAAGGTGCTCCAAGCCCTGCCCAGCTTGGCCTTGAACACCTCCCAGGATGGGGCAGTGTCACTATAAGACATGAAAGAACACAAGCACACTACCTTCTCAAGGTGAAGGAAGAAAGAGAGAGTTTATTTTCCTGACTCCAACATTTATAGTTTTCCAAAAGTGACAGCAGATTGGAGGGTGACAGTGACAGCTCTCCAATGACACCAGTCAAACCAACAGTCCATCAACTCTCTCCTCCTCCATAAAAGAAGACAAAACAATCAGTCATTTACAGAAAGTGTCTGAGAAAGTTCACCACAAGAATGTCAATATCAGAAGGCCTAGAAAATYTTAAAAAACCAGGGTGACAGGGCAGCCATGATTTAACATTGTCAGAATAATCCTCCATTTTCCCAGCCAGAAATTGCCAGGGGTGGGAGCTGTCAATCCCTCAGCATCAAAGCCAAACACAGCTGAACAAACTCTGAGAAAGCCTTTTATGGATATGATCCAGCTCTGGTTTGGAGAGTCCCTTTGAGGAAATGCAATTCCATTTGCTAAAGTCCAGCCCAATTCTGGGAAGGGGAACTCACAGAAGCTTCTAAATGTGGTTAATTGGGGAAGTAGAGAATGAAAACCTGGATGAGCTCAGGAAAGGGGCTGCTGGGGGGACTCATCCCTTCCAGGGCCAGGGCTGGGAATGGGAAGGAATCCCAGCTGAGGTGAGGAGTCTGAAGAATTCCTTCTGCTCCAAGGGCTCAGGAAAAGCAGCCATGGAAATGGCACAATGACACAGAATCATGGAATGGCTTGGGTTGGAAARGCCCTCTGAGACCATGGAGTCCACCCATGCCCCAGCACAGCCAAGGCCACCCTGGCCATGTCCCCAAGTGCCACATCCACAGAGCTGTGCAATCCCTCCAGGGCTGGGACTCCCTCTCCAGCTGTGTCACAAGTTCTGGACAGGGAAGGGAGCAGCTCCAGGACATTTGGTGCTCTCAGGTTGTTTCCTCTGGTCACTCCCCAGTTCCTGCCTGGGCCCAGAGTTCCACACTCCATTTTTCCCTGGGAATGTGTCCTTTGTGCTCACTCAGCACGGGAATCTGGGAGACAGCAAAGTGTCCCTTAGAGGAAGTGACATCGAGTGTCACAGGAGTGACAGTAAAGAGAAATCCAAAACAAAAATAAAAAGGGATCTCATTGATYCCAACCCAATTCCACTTCCTCCAAGGGCTGGAAGCACCTGCAGAACCACCTGGAAAGTGGGAGCTCCAGCATCTGAATTTTGATGCTTCAGCTCCCCTGCCTCGATTCCTCCATGCAGGGGGGAGCCTTAATGAGTCCCAGCACTTGGCAGGGCACTAATTAATCCCTGCAGGGATTATTGGGAACAGGGCACGGCTCTGAGCCCAGGCTCCAGCTCAGCTCCTCAGGTTCTCCATCCCAAAAGCACTGTGCAATCACAGAGTAAAGATTCCTCCAGGGAATCAAACCCATTCTGGGGATGGAAAAACAGAGACAAACTGGGCTGGAGGCTGGGAACAATCCCACAGCTCAGAGCTCAGGAACAATCCCAAAGCTTGGGAACAATCCCAAAGCTCAGGAACAAGTCCAAAGTTAAGCTCAGGAACACTCCCGCCCAGCAGCTCAGAGCTCAGGAACAATCCCAAAGCTCAGGAACAATCCCAAAGTTTGGGAACAATCCCAAAGCTCAGAGCTTGGGAGCTTCCCGAGGCACAGCCTCAAAGCTCCAGGGCAGCTCTGCACTCCCAGGGAAGCTCCTGCTCCCTCAGCAGCAGCAGCCAGCACTGGCAGGCCCATCCTGGGACCAGGGACATCCCTCTCCTGCCCTGCTCCAGGTGTCCTGAATCCTGGAGGCCCAAGGAAACCAAGTCAGGTYGTCCAGAGCAGCTGGGGCTGCCCCTGGATCCCTGGCAGTGCCCAGGCCAGGCTGGATGGGCTTGAGCAGCCTGGGACAGTGGGAGGTGTCCCTGCCATGGCAGGGCTGGGGTGGGAATATTTGGAGTCCCTTCTCAGCCAAACCCTTCCCCAAATCCAGGACCTCCATCTCCCCATGACCATTCCCTCTCCAGGAGGAACCAGCACAGAGCTTTGCTGCTGCCCAAGGAGCAGAGGTGGGGTTAACSCCCAGCTGGAATTTCCCTCTGTCCCACCCTCAGGAAAACTGGGAACACATTTTAGTGATATGGGAAATGCAGAGTGTTAAACATAGAATTCTCCAGGTCCTTCCTGCAGCTGGGATCCCTGGGGTCTCCTCCAGGCTCTGCCATGGCTGCATTCCAGAGCTGCTCCCACCTCTCCAGTCCCAACACCTTCCTGGACAGCAGGAGCTGAAAGGAAAATCAAAGTGATCTTTCCTCCTCCTTGCTGAAGGACTGACTCCATGCTGAGCTCTGCAGTATCCYGGGATCACASAACCATGGAATTGTTCAGTTAGAAAAGCCCTCAGAGATGACTGAGTCCAACCATCAACACAGCACCAYCTTGGTCATCACTGACCATGTCCCCAGGTGCCACAGCCACACTTTTCTTGGACATTCCCAGGGATGGGGACTCCCCACTGCCCTGGGCAGCCCCTTCCAGTGCTTTACAACCCTTTCCAGGAAGGAATTTTCTCAATATCCAACCCAAACTTCCCCTGCTACAACTTGAGGCCGTTTGTCCCTTGTTCCCTGGTAGCAGATCCCAAATCCCCCCTGGCTCCACCAGGGCTCTGTCAGGGAACTGGGGAGAGGGAGAGGGTCCCCCCTAAGCCTCCTTTTCTCCAGGCTGAGCACAGGGACTCGTTTTGACCATTCTGAGCTGTATTTGTGGCAAAACCCAAAGGATTTGGCTGTGCCAAAGCCAAGCCGAGGGAATTCTGGAGCTGGGCCACTCCTGAGCCTTATCAGCAATTCCAAAGTCCAGGAATGAGAGATAAGGAACCACTGTGCAGGTACAGACACATCAGGCATGGACAGCATGGAAAAGCTGGAAAAAGAGGAAGTATAAACTCCATAAAATAAAATAGGAATTATCAACTCCATAAAAATGAAATAGGAACTATCAACTCCAACCCACACTGCTCCCCCAAAGAGCAGCCCAGGAGGATTCCCCAGGCACGTCCTGGGGGCATTCCCAGTAAATAAGGAACATGAGCCAGGGTCTCTCTGAAGGAGAAGATCCTTCCAGCCAGGTGCAGGGACAACAATTTGGGAGGCACCTTCCTAGCAACTCTTCCTAGAATTTTTCACAGGGAAGCACGAAAATCCCCAAAGGAAAAAGAAAGGCAGAAATTCTTYACCCCTTTAACTGGGAGCAGGGACAGAGCTGGGCTTAGTTCAGAAACGTTTCAAAGGTGAAAGAAAACAGCACCAAATATTGACACAAGGGAAGGGAAACATTCCAGGGGGGAAGGGTGTGGGATGCATGATCCTCCAGTGCCCCCAGCTGGGAAAGAGCAGCTGAGCAGGAGCAAAGGGAGAAAAACAGGCTGAGTGACAGCCCTGGAGTCAGCAGAGCTTCCCCAGAGCTCTGGAATGTCAGGGAGCTGCTCAGTGCCCAAAGGGATTCACGTGCTGGAGGAGCTGCAGGATCCCTGGGGAAGTTGCATTTATGGGAAGGGGCTCAAAGTTGTCCTGCAACCCTGCTCAGCATCCTGGAACACCTGAGATCATAGAATGGTTTGGGTGGGAAGGGACCTTAAAATCCATCCCATCCCATCCCATCCCATCCCATCCCATCCCATCCCATCCCATCCCATCMCCAGGGACACCTCCCACTCTCCCAGGCTGCTCCAAGCCCCATCCAGCCTGCCCTTGGGCACTGCCAGGGATCCAGGGGCAGCCCCAGCTGCTCTGGGAAATCCATTCCAGCCCCTCCTCACCCTCACAGGGGGGAATTCCTTCCCAATATCCCATCCATCCCTGCCCTCTGGCAGTGGGAAGCCATTCCCTGTGTCCTGTCCCTCCATCCCTTGCCCCAAGCCCCTCTCCAGCTCTCCTGGAGCCCCTTTAGGCACCAGAAGGGGCTCCAAGGTTTCCCTTCCCTTCCCTTCCCTTCCCTTCCCTTCCCTTCCCTTCCCTTCCCTTCCCTTCCCTTCCCTTCCCTTCCCTTCCATTCCCTTCCCTTCCCTTCTTCCTTCCTTCTTCCTTCCCTTCCCTTCCCTTCCCTTCCCTCCCCCCTACACTCTCCCCACAGGAGGAAACAAGGAATTCCCAGTAAGGACAAGGACAAATCCAGCCAGGTGTTCCCCTGCTCACCTGGGCAGCAGCAGTGACACACGAGCACCACCTCCTGGAGGTGCCACCTCCTTCCCTCTGCAATGGAGCTCACCTGGAGCAAGGCTCGGGACACCCCGGGCCTTCCCTCGCTCCCACTGCAGCAAGGAAAAGTGAAGTACAACAGAATTACCAGCTCAGGTCCCTGGCACCCCTCAGGTGCTGAAAGGGATGGGACTACAAACGGGATTAAAAACCCCAACACGGAATTTGGGATAAAATTCAGTGATTTTTATTCCAGGATATCACTCCCAAGAGCACTCACCGTTAGGGGTGAACCCCCATCCTGGGAGAGCTCAGCCAGGGCTGCTGGGTCCAGGGAGGGGATTGTCCTGCAGGTGCCTCACCCCAGCCTGGGGGAGCTTTGGGTGCATTTTGGGAAAAGGTTCCTCATCCAGAGGGGAACAGCTCCCCAGGGAATGGTGGCAGCCCCAGGAAACCAGAGCTCAGGGTGCTGGGATTTTGGGATCAGTGGGATTTTTGGGTTCTCCTGGGCCAGGAGTTGGAGTTGGTCCCTTCCAACTCAGGGTACTCCATGACTCTGTGATCCTTGTGGGTCCCTTTCAACTCTGATTATTCCATAATTCTGGAGGTCAGGGAGTGCTTGGACAACACTCTGAGGCACTGGCTGGGATTTTGGGATGTCCTGTGCAGGGTCAGGAGTTGGAGTTGATGATCCAGGAGGGTCCCTTCCAACTCTGGATGTTCCATGACTCTGTGATCCTCACAGGTCCCCTTCAGCTCTGGATATTCCATGATTCTGGAGGTCTGGGAATGTCTGGACAACTGGGCATCAGGATTTTGGGATTAGTGGGATTTTTTGGGATGTCCTGTGCAGGGCCAGGAGCTGGACTGGAGGATCCTTGTGAGGCTGTTCCAGTCAGGACATTCTACATTCCCTAGGGCATGTTCCCTGGTATTCCAGGAACAGCAGCACTGTCCTGGCCACGGTGGGTTTCAGGTGGGATCAATAACTCACCTCTGCTGGGCCAGGTGAGGCCACACCTGGATCCAGGACAGGCCTCTGAGGGACTGGAATTCCAGGGAATATTCTTGATACACGTGGAAAGCACATGTAGGAACTTGGATTCCAGGAGCACTTCCTCGAACGACCTCCCACCCCACAAAACTGGTGCTCCTGAGCACCTGGAGTGGATCCCCCATGGGGCAGCAGCTCTGTGGCCACAGAGAGAGGCAAAACCTTCCCAGGYRSGGCTCTGGGGAAGGCTGTGAGAAAATCAGAGAAAAGAATGAGAAACAATTCTTATCTTCACTCGCTGCACCTGGTGCTGTGAACATGTGGAATGGTTTGGGTGGGAAGGGACCTTAAAATCCATTCCATCCATCCCATCCCATCCCATCCCCAGGGACACCTTCCACTCTCCCAGGCTGCTCCATGTGGAATGTGTTGTGGAGAGTTGTTTATCAAAGGGTGCTTTCTTAATTAACTGTCCCAAAAAATCAGTCCCAGACATTCCTTGTCCCGGATTCCCACGGGAAGCCAAGGCCTGGTCCCAGCAGGGATTCAGCAATTCCCAGCTCTGCCTCGTGCCCGTGCACCCAGGGCCGCGCGAGGCCGTTCCTCAGTCAGAGCCCCGGGGATGGGCAGCGGTGGATCTGAAGAGCAGCAGGCTCCTGTCCCAGGAGGTGCTCCCGAAGGAGCAGACGAGCTCCATGGCGCACTCCTGGGTCAGGATGCGGGTGATGCTCTCGGCCATGTCCCCGTTGATCCGCAGGGATCGGAAATGCTCGAAGTCGTCGCGGCCCAGCCTGCGCAGCCGGCGCGCGGCCGCCCGGTAGCACCTCCAGGGCTGGGGCTCCACCAGCAGGAAGGTGCAGAGCGAGGCCAGCAGCGCCAGGAACTCCAGCAGGCCCCTGTCGCCGTGGTGCAGGTGGATCCACATGGTCACGGACATGCAGAAGCCGATGTCGAAGGAGGAGCGGCCGAAGCGCTGCAGGAAGGAGCTCAGGAAGGGCTCCCTGGCCCCTGGGTCCATGATGTCCAGGCTGGCAAAGGAGATGGAGGCAGGGAAGGGGCTGCTCTGCTGGGCCCTCCGGATCAGCTCGGGGTCGATGTCACAGCACAGCAGCTTCAGCTCCTTGTCGGCTCCTGGTGGCTCCGGGCTGGAACTGCTGTCCTGGAGCCCCAGCAGGTGCTGGTACAGAGCCACGCTGAGCTCCTGCAGGAGGAAAACAGGGATTCAGGGAGTCCTCCCCAGAGCTGCCTCTCGGGGGTGTCCAAAGGAAAATCTGACCAAGATCTGTCCTGGGAGCCCTGAGCACCTGGAGTGGATCACCCGTGGGGCAGCAGCTCTGTGGCCACACAGAGAGAGGCACAACCTCGAGAAGCTCAGAAAGCAGAATGAGAAACAATTCTTATCTTCACTCACTGCACCTGGTGGTGTGAAGATGTGCCATGTGTTGTGGAGATTTATTTACCAAAGGGTGGTTTCTTAATTAACCAATGGTGATGGTGTTTTAATTAGAGGACCAGTTAGGCCCACCTGTAGTGGACTAGGGTATAAAGAAGCAATGGGTTTCTTAATAAAGAAAGAAATGAAAATATAAATAAATGAATATATAAAGAAATGTATCACCTTCTGTGAGTGCATGGAGTCTGTGTAACTTAGCACAGTTATTATACCAGGGGACCCCTCTGTGCTGACACCCCCACACGAGGGCCTGCTCCAGAAACCAGGGAATCCTGGAATGCTCTGGGTGGAGGAGCCCAGCTCATCCCCTCCAGCCCTGCCATGGGACACCTTCCACAAGAGCAGGAGGCTCCAAGCCCCTGGAATGTCCAGGTGCCCAGCCTGGAATCTCTTCCCACAGTGCACACTGATAGAAAGTGAATTAATCCTTAATTAAAGGAGATGCCATGGAGCTCCTGGAGCTGCAGGCACAGGACTGGGAATGTCCTCTGCTGGTGGCAGGTGCCTCTCACTGACCTGCTCCACCAGCTCACCCAGAAATCTGGAATTGTCCCCTGGTAATGCCTCAGGGGAATCCCAACCCCCAGGAGCAGCAGCCCTGTCCCAGCAGGGTGGGATCAATAATTCACCTTGGCTGGGCCAGGTGAGGCCACACCTGGATCCAGGGCAGGACTGGAATGTGTGTGGAGCTGGGAATGGAGCTGGGAAAGGGCTGGAGCAGCAGCCAGAGCTGGAAACCCCCGAGGGAGCTGGGGTCTCGTGTGGGACCTCCTCACTCTCCAGCCTGGACAGGAGGTGGAGCAGGAGGGGTCGGGATCTGCTCCCAGGAGCAGAATGGGAGGAGGCAGATCCAGGGGAGGTTCAGGTTCGATTTTAGGGAAAATTCCTCATGGAAAGGGCTGGGCAGGGCAGGGGAGGAGTCCCCATTCCCAGAGGGAACCAACAGACCCAGGACATTGTTTCTTCCCAGTTCTGCCCCACTCCTCCCAGGTGACTGTGCCACTGTGCCACTGTCCTCCCTCCCACACGCTGGGCACTGCCTGCCCCAGTGCTCCCAGTGCTCCCCACCAGTGCTCCCCACCAGTGCTCCCAGCGCTCCCCACCAGTGCTCCCCATCTCTCCCAGTAATCTGAAATTATATATACTCACTGAAAGGATTATTACTTTGATTACTCACTTTCTAAATAGGTTATTAATCACTAACAGCCATGCATAGGCTTGATACCTTAAATGTGCAAAGCCAGTATTATCTGGTCTTTTTCACATGTCCCCTGTCCCTGTCCCTTTGCCCTGTCCTTTGTCCCTGTCCCTGTTCCCCTGTCCTGTCCCCATGTCCCTATCCTCCGTTCCCTGGTCCACCTGTCCCTGTCCCCTGTCCCCTCTCCCTTCCCTGTCCCTGTCCCTTGTCCCGCGTCCTATCCCCTATGTCCCTGTCCTAGTCCCTGTTCCCTATCCCCCTGTCCCCTGTCCCTGTCCCGTTGTCCCCTGTCCCTGTCCCTGTCCCTGTCCCCATGTCCCCTGTCCCTGTCCCTGTCCCCTGTCCCGGTCCCTATTCCCTATCCCTGTCCCTGTTCCCCTGTCCTGTCCCTATCCCCGTATTCCTGTCCCTGTCCCTCTCCCTGTCCCTGTCCCCTATCCCTGTCCCCTGTTCCCTGTCCCTATCCCTGTCCCTGTCCCCTGTCCCTGTCCCCCTGTCCCTGTCCCTGTCCCTGTCCCCTATCCCTGTCCCTGTCCCTGTCCCCTGTCCTAGTCCCCTATTCCCTGTCCTGTCGCCCTGTCCCTGTCCCTATCCCTTCCCTGTCCCTGTCCCCTGTCCCTATCCCCTATCCCTTGCTCCCCTGTCCCCTGTCCCTGTCCCTGTCCGCGCTATCCTGTCCCTGTCCCTGTCCCCTGTTCCCTGTGTCCCTGTCCCCTATTCCCCTGTCCCTAACTCCCTGTCCTGTCCCTGTTCCCCT
>NDFG01000118.1:308866-372048 GCA_002167245.1 Sporophila hypoxantha | reverse complement strand
TAACTCCTTTCAGTGAGTATAATATAATCTATCAGCTTAAGTGTGCTCTGTATTGCTCATAGAAATAGTAGTGCAATGAATATCTATAATAGATATAATATCTAGGTGTCACGTATGGAAATAACAGTGTGATGAACATGCTGTGTTGTAGGCCTTAGCAAAACATAAGATGTTGCGAAAAATGCGTATTTTATGATTGACTTTTTGCAAATATTAAATTGAATATTATATGTGTTGTGTTAGAAAGTGATGCTGTATTAACTCCCTTAAGTAGTGTGTTAAATATAGCTTTAGGTTATAACATAATTCTAAAATAGAAACTATGCTATGTGGGATATTTTTTTAAAGAAAGGACTCGCACTGAGATAGCAGCCACAGGACACCTGAATCTTTCAGAGAAAGATAATTTATTGCCCTTTTATCAGAAGGAACGAACTTCTTCCCACCTTGCTCAGGCTCAAAGACGCCATCAGCATTCAGAGGAAGAAGCTGACACTGCCCAGACAGAATCCTGTGTTTGAATGGAATTTATGCATCATGCATGAGGTGTATAAATATGCAACAGGCTGTTATTTTTAAGGGTTAMTCCTCTGTTAACCTGGGTCCTTTTTCGGGCTTRTTTTGCCCAGAAAAGGTACCCAGACTGTCTGTACCKCTTTGTTTTTATTGTCTCATATTGTCCTAAATCCTAATTGTCCAAATTATTATTACTCTGATTGTATTACTATTTTTATAACCATTTTATTACTATTAAAATTTGTTACTATTTTACTATTAAAATTTATTACTCTTTTAAAATTTTAAAAACAGGTGATTGGCATTTTTCACAGTGTGCAAAARGCTTTTGTGTAACTAAAACAGTGTAAGATCATCCACTGACCTACCTGTCCAAGTGATAACCATGACACAAACTAGAGCACCAGAGGACAATCAGAGAATACCACATTA
The DNA here is from genome assembly GCA_002167245.1 of Sporophila hypoxantha. Classification (NCBI taxonomy): domain Eukaryota; kingdom Metazoa; phylum Chordata; class Aves; order Passeriformes; family Thraupidae; genus Sporophila; species Sporophila hypoxantha. Next base: position 371,100 of record NDFG01000118.1, on the reverse strand, counting down.
AAATTCAGGAGCACGAAATACTAAATCCTTATCAGAGGATGTGAAACAGCAGGATGGAGACACAAAAGAAATAAAATATATTGAACTGACACCCAGGATGTCAGGCAGGTAAACCAGAGTGTGAAAAGTCAAACAAAGGATTTCCCAAAACATCAGAAAGTTCAAAAGAACGTTTGAATAATGCATGAAACACATGAATATGCACCTACCTCAGCAATGTAACAGTATAAAGAGAACACTGTCTGTGTACACGGGGGTGTTCTTTGGCTGTTGGCCAGGAGCACCCCAGCACTGGAAATATTGTCCTTTTTTTATATTACTACTACTACTACTATTACTACTACAATTATTATTATTATTATTATTATTATTATTATATTATTTTTATTTTTATTATTTTTATTTTAATTTAATTTACTATTATTATTAATTTTTATTTTATTTTTATTATTTTTGTTTTATTTTATTATTTTAAWTTTTTTTTTATTTTTAAACTTTTAAAAACTCTAAGCAGTGAATTCTGTTTTTCCCAGCCCTGTCTGGCCCTGCCAGGCTGCAGAGGGACAGTGACAAGGTGACAGCCACCCGTGTGTCCCCTGTGAATGCTCACCCTGCATTGCAATGGCCTTGGCCTTTGCAATGGTCTCAGGCCTTGGCGGGGTTCAGGGTTTAAATGACACGTACATGTTAAATAATTAATATAAAAATCATATTTTATCACATAAAATATATTAATTTTGTTCAAATAAATAGCATGTAAATGCTACTTACATCAGCAGTATTGAAAGTGATATTTGAAGAATATTACCATGTTTATTAAAATAATACCTTAAAAAATATACTATATTAAATATAATATATGTATATATAATATAATGTAATATAAATAATATAAATATAAATAATATAATATAATATATATAATATATATAATATAAATAATATAATATAATATAATATATATAATATAATATAATATAATATAATATAATATAATATAATTATAATATAATATAATATTAATATAATATAACATATAATATAATATACTAACATAACATTGATATAAACATGATATAACATGATATAACATAATATAATAATATACCGTATAATATAGTAATATAGTAATATCATAATATCGTTAATAAATAATAATTATAGTATATAATAATATACCATATACATATCAATAACCAATAAAAAATTATTTAAATCACAATTAAACACATGGTTGTGCTGGGGTGCCCAGGACCCCACAGGCTGCAGCTGAGAGAGGTTTTAAAGCAGGAAAAATGAAAGTTCCCAGTTAAAGGGGGGGTTTAGGAGGCGGGGAGGTTCAGGTTAAGGGCCCTGGCGTAGGTTTAGGGTTTATGTGAAAAATGCATATTTTATGATTGGCTTTTTTGCAAATATTCTAATGAATATTATATGTCTTGTGTTAGAAAGTGATGCTGTATTAATTCTCTTAGCACTGTGTTAAATATAGGTTTAGGTTATAACATAATGTTAAATAGAAACTATGCTATGTAAGATATTTTTTTTTAAAGAAAGTACTGGCGCAAGATAGCAGCCCAGGACACCTGAATCTTTCAGAGAGAAGAGAATTTATTGCTCCTTATTAGAAAGAATGTAACTTCTTGCTCAGCGCTCGAAGACGCCATCAGCATTCAGAGGAAGAAGCTGACACTGCCCAGACAGAATACCTGTGTTTGAATGGAATTTATTGCATCATGCATTGAGGTGCATTAAAGTATGCAACAGGCTTTTATGTTTAAGGGTTTAATCGCTCTGTTAACCTGGGTCCTTTTTCGGGCTTATTTTGCCCAGAAAAGGTACCCGGACTGTCTGTAACTCTTTGTTATTATTGTCTCATATTGTCCTAATCTCAATTGTCCAAATTATTATTACTCTGATTGAGTTACTATTTTTATAACCATTTGATTACTATTAAACTTTTAAAATTTTAAAAACAAGAGATTGGCGTTTTTCCCAGTTAAGCTGGCCCAGCAGGCTGGGTTTCATTTGCTGCTGGTTTCGAGCACAGCATGAGGAGCAGAGGGCGCCTGGAGCTCACAAATGCAGGTGAAAGGCTCTTGCTCCCTGCATCGGCCCTTCTGCGTTTTCACGGGAATGGTTTGGGTGGGAACGGACCTTAAAATCCATCCCATACATCCCATCCCATCCCATCCCATCCCATCCCACCCCATCCCATCCCATCAATCCCATCCTATCCTATCCATCCCATAAATCCCATCCCATACCTACCCATCTCATCCATCCCATCCCATCCCATCCATCCCATCCCATCCTATCCCATCCTATCCTATCCTATCCCATCCAATCCATCCCATAAATCCCATAAATCCCATCCCATCCCAACCCATGTCATCCATGCCATCCATCCCATAAATCCCATAAATCCCATAATTCCCATCCCTTCCCATCAATCCCATCCCATCCCATCCATCCCATCCCAACCCAACCCATCTCATCCATCCCATCCATCCCGTAAATCCCATCCATCCCATAAATCCCATAAATCCCATAATTCCGATCCCATCCCATATCATCCATCCCATCCCATCCTATCCTATCCCATCCCATCCCATCCCAACCCAATCCATCTCATCCATCCCATCCATCCCATCCCATCCCATCCCATCCCATCCCACCCCTGCCATGGCAGGGACACCTCCCACTGTCCCAGGCTGCTCCAAGCCCCATCCAACCTGGCCTTGGACACTTCCAGGGATCCAGGGGCAGCCCCAGCTGCTCTGGGAAATCCATCCCAGCTCCTCCCCACCCTCCCAAGGAACAATTCCTAATTCCCAATCTCCCATCCATCCCTGCCCTCTGGCACTGGGAGCCATTCCCTATGTCCTGTCCCTCCATCCTGTGGAATTTGCAGGCAACCCTGACAAGGGAAGAGATGAGAGCCTTGATTCCATGTTTCAGAAGGCTGATTTATTATTTTATGATATATCTGATATTAAAAATGCTATACTAAAACTACTCTAAAGAAAGAGAAAGGATTTCATCAGAAGGCTAGCAAAGAAAGGAATAATAAATTCTTGTGACTGCTCAAGAACAAAAAAAAAATATAGATTATAATTTCATTTGAAATTGAAATGGCACCATATACTTGGCTTTTGACATGGATAATGGGGCCATGGCTTTAAAAGGTTTTATTAAATTAACAGAAGTTCTAAGTGCAAGCCCAACCTCCCTGACTGGGCTGCTCACAGCCTCAACACAGCTGGCTGTCATTGGTCWKCAAGTAAAAACAATTCACACGCTGGCTAAACAATTCTCCACATCACATTCCAAAGTAGCAGAACATGGAGAAGCTGAAGCTTCCCAGCTTCTCAGGAGAAAAGGTCCTAGCGAAAGGATTTTTCACAAAATATGTCTGTGACACCATCCCTTGTCCCCAGTCCCTCTGCAGCTCTCCTGGAGCCCCTTTAGGGCCAGGAAGGGGCTCCAGGGTCTCCTTTCCCTTCTCCTCTCCCCTGCTCTCCCAGCCTGGCTCCAGAGGGGCTCCAGCCCTGGAGCAGCTCCGTGGCCTCCTCTGGGCTCTCTCCAGCAGCTCCTCATCCTCCCTGTGTGGGACCCCTGGCCACAGAAGAAAGGCAGAAAAAGGTGCAAAAACAAATGCAATTTCCCCCTTCTCCAGGCAATGGAATTCAGGGGTTTGAAGGCTCCTCTGACTCTCTCTGGCTGGATTTAGGACGTCAAATTCCAGTTTTCAACAGGCATGGGAAACAGGTCCATGCCTTCCTCCCTCCAGCATCCCCCACACCCTGACCAATATCCCCCCTCATCCTGCATCCCTCCATCCTTCCTTTCATGGTTCCAGCCTGATTAATCCCAATTTTGGCCTGAGCATCCAAAAGCCCAGAGCTGAAATTTGATGGAATCATCATCCTTTTATCATGTCTGTGGTCATTTCAGGGAACACTGATGATGCCTCATCCAGCTGCTCTTGGACCCCTCATTATCTGTGTGGGAATGTTCCAGAATAATTCAGTCCAGAATTTGGACCCCTCATTATCTGTGTGGGAATGTTCCACTTCAGTCCTTTTTTTCTACAGAAAATGCAGGGAAATCTCTCCTGGCTGTTCAGCATCACTTCCCAGGAACCAAATTCCCCACATTTTGGGTTTGACTCTTTCCCAAAAGCACAGACTGCTTTTGGGAGGGATCCAATCCCTGCTGCACTGGGATTTCTGTCCTGGACAACCATCCCTTCAGAGCTCAGGGAGTGAGATGGGAATTTGCCTCTCTCAGTGCAGTTTGCAGTTTACCTCTCCCTGATGTGAGTTTACCTCTCATTTTGGGTGATGAATTGTCCCTGGAGGATTTTTTTTCCTCCATTTACCTTTGGGAAAGCTCCAGCATGGCAGAAAATTCCCTTGGAGCTGGAGCCCTCCCACAACTTATCCCCACTCACTGAATTTTGAATCCTGTGGGAAAAGGAGCAAATCCCTCATTCCAGGAGCCCTTTGGCCCCCAGTTCCCAGCTGTTCCTCACCAATGACACCTGTTCCAGATCCATGTGCTTTTATTGCTCTGTGTGGGATGCTTTCCTTACTCATAACCAGGGAAGAGGTGACTTGGGCTCCGTTAAACCTCTGGGCCATGCCAGGACCTTGTTTACATCTGAAGGGGTGAAGCAGCACCTGCACAACCAGAGCAGGAACAGGCACAGGAACAGTTTTGCAACCATTTATTAGCAATAGTCAGAGAAGATACAAAATCCTATTTACAGTGAAATCACAGGAACGACCTCTCCAAAGGATTGGGATTTGGAGCTGGATGAGGACTTGGGGTGGAGGACACAGGAGGAGGGGGAGCAGCCCTCCACATCCCACCCCAAATCCTGCATCCCTCAGCCTCCTGAGGAGCTCCAGCTCCCCGAGCAGGACAGTGCTCAGCATCCACCAGGGCTGGCTGGGGTGGGATCAGAGTGGAAAAGGGACCAGGACATGTGCAAGGGACACAGGAGGGTACAAATCCCCCCAGCCAGGTGCCTGGAGCGGGGTCATGCCAGGTGTTCCCAATAGGAGCAGAAAAGCCAGGATATACCAGCAGAAAGCCAGGATATATCAGCAGAAAGCCAGGATATACCAGCAGAAAGCCAGGATATACCAGCAGAAAAGCCAGGATATATCAGCAGCAAATCCAGGATATATCAGCAGCAAAGCCAGGATATATCAGCAGCAAAGCCAGGATGCAGCAGCAGCAAAGTTACTCCACAGTAGAAGGAAAAAGAACAATTCCAGAGGGGGCTGCAGGTCCCTGTGTTCCTCCCCAGCTCCCAGCAGGGCATTTTGGAGGAGTTTTGGGACTATTTCAGAGCCAGAGCTCATCATGGARCTCCACACTCCTCCCTCCAAGCCTGGAAAGCACAAATCCCTACAGGAAATCACTGTGAGCAAGGAAAGGCTGCTGAGGGCCAGGAAATTCCCTCCTGGAACTCCAATTCCATCCATTTTTAGGGTTCCTCCCGTGCCATTTCCAGTCCTGCCTGCTCAGCAATCCAAGGSTTTGGCTCCCCTCAGCAGGAACCAGCAGGGCACAAACTTCCTGCTGCCATCACCTCGTTCTGGCCTTCATCCCAAAAAGAATTTGGTTTTGGTTGGGGTTTTTTGATCTGGTTGGAGTTTTTTGTGTCTGACTGGGATTTTTGGTCTGGTTGGGAATTTCTTGTCTGGTTGGGAGTTTTTTGATCTGGTTGAGATTTTGATCTGGGTTTTTTTTGTCTCTGACTGGGTTTTTTTGTCTGATTGGGGGTTTTTTGTCTGGTTGGGGTTTTTTGTTTCTGACTGGGTCTTGTTTGTCTGGTTGCGTTTTTTTTTTTTATCTGGAGGAGATTTTTTGGTCTGGTTGGGGGTTTTTTGTGTCTGACTGCGGGTTTTTTGTGTCTGACTGCGGGTTTTTTGTCTGGTTRGGGTTTTTTGATCTGGATGAGAATTTTTTGGTCTGGTTGTGGGGTTTTTGCCTAGTTGGGTTTTATATTTTTTTGGTCTGGTTGGGTTTTTTTATCTGGATGAGATTTTTTTGATSTGGAAGAGAGATTTTTGGTCTGGTTGGGGTTTTTTGATCTTGTAGGGTTTTTTGTGTCTGGTTGGGGTCTTTTTTGTCTGGTTGGGATTTTTTCTTTTTTATCTGATTGAGATTTTTTGGTCTGGTTGGGGTTTTTTTGTCTGGTCAGAGATTTTCTGGTCTAGTTGTGGGGGTTTTGGTCTGGTTGGGGTTTTTTTTGGTCTGGTTGGGGTCAGAAATTTTCTGGTTGGGTTTTTTTTTCCCGGTCAGAGATTTTTTGGTCTGGTTGTGGGTTTTTTGTCTGGTTGGGGTTTTATGCGTCTGACTGGGGTTTTTTGGTCTGGTTGGAGTTTTTTGTGTCTGACTGGGGGGTTTTTGGTCTGGTTGGGTTTCTTTTTAATCTGGATGGGATTTTTTGGTCTCGTTGGGGTCTTTTACATCTGACTGGGTTTTTTTGGCCTGGTTGAGTTTTTTGGGGGGTTGTTTTAGAAGGAAGGAAGATAGGGGGAAGGCATCACTTCTGCTCATCACTGCAGCCRCGGAGGGGCCAGAGCAYTTCCATTCCCTGCCCAGTACCTTTCCCTGGACACGTGTGGCAGGAGGACAGGACATGTGTGCGGGGTAAAACCCAGGGCAGAAGGAGCAGGAACGTTCCAGCGTTCTGGCAGAGCCTCTGTGCAGCAGGAATTGCTGGAGGCAGCTCCTGACGCAGCACTCGCGGCATTCCCAGCGAGATGGGAGATACCAGCTCCTATCTGCAGCAGGGATCACTCTTGGAATGAGAGCAAAAGGGCCCTTATCTCCCTGGGGAGCTTTACAGCCCCCGATCAGCCAGCASAGCCCCAAACAGGGAATGTGAGCGGGGCACGGTGGAAAGTTACCTGAGCACATCCAGAGCCCGCGCTGATATTCCCGTCTGGGAGAGGGGAAATGGAGAACAGCCAGGGAGAGGGACAGTGCTGCTCCATGGCCTCAGCCCCTGGAAATTACCCCTCAGGAACCCAAATTTGGAGCAACCAGGACAGTTCTGTGAGGGTGTCAGAGCCTCAGGGTGGGTCACAGGATGCCAGCCCATTTCCCACGTGGAATGGCATTTCCCAGCATGGAAACTCAGCCTCCTCCAGCTCTTCTCTGCCATTTCCTGAAATATTCCTTCCCTGGCATCCCAAATCCCCCCGTGAGGAGCCACACTCCAAAGAGAAGCAGCACAGTCCCCTGGGTGGGATCCATGGGAAGGGAAGGGAAGGGAAGGGAAGGGAAGGGAAGGAAGGGCACAGAGGAAGGGAAGGGAAGAGGAACGGAGGAAGGAAGGAAGGGAAACGAGAAGGGAAAGGGAAGGGAAGGAAGGAAGGGAAGGAGGGAAGGAAGGAGGAAAGGAAGGGAAGGGAAGGGAAGGGAAGGGAAGGGAAGGGAAGGGAAGGGAAGGACACTCAGCTGGATGCAAGGGATCCAGGGGAATTTTTCCTGCAGTGGCACCAGGGATGACCTCAGAGAGCTGCACGTCCTGAACAAACAGGTTCCCTGTGCCTGGAGCACTGAAGTCCAGCTACGTGATCCCACACTCCACCTTTCCAACAGCAGGAGTCACCAGGAATAGCACAGAGGCCACCAAGCTCCAATGGATTGTGGGGAACAGGGCAGTGCCAGGATTCCCCAAGGCTTTTCCCTTGGCTCAGCTGCTCTTCCTGCCAGGATCTCACCAAACTCCCTGCTCWGCTGCCCTCTCTGCTGTTTGGTCACAGCTTTCACCCCGTGATGGGCAGCACTCAGAGGGCACCTCCAGCAGCCCCTGGGGCCAGGAAGGTCCCAGTCTCTGCCCCAGCCTCTGGGCTGGGCTGGGCTGGGCAGGACTGGGGGGAGCAGAAKGGACACAACACTGAAGCCCTGCTTTGCTCTCTGGGTCACAAAGGCCTRGCAGCAAATGTACAAAGCTGCAGGAGGGGCCTGGGGCCCCTCAGATGGACCAGAAAGGGAGGAATTGGGTCAGGCTGGCGGGTTTGAACCCTTTCACCTCTGCTTTTCAACTTAACCCCTCACATTTGCCAGCACGGGGAGCATCCTGCCCCGCTGCCCTCACTCCTGGCTGGAGCCAAAGAACTGCAGGAAGAAGGAGAAGATGTAGATGATGTCCAGGTAGATGTTGAGGGCTCCGAAGATGTATTCCTCGGGGCTCAGYGAGTACCGGCGGTTCCCCATCAGCATCTGCGTGTCCAGGGCCAGGAACTGGAAGGGAAGGGAGGAAATCCCAGGACAGTGACAGGGAGGTTTGGCCCAGGGAGGCAAGAAGGGCTCTGATGACAGGAGAAGTCCCCTGGATTGGGGTGCAGCCCCTTTTTATGTGCTGTAGCCACAATTTAGGAGCTCAGAACACGGCACTGAACAAGTTGCAACTTTCCCCTTCCCTCATTTCCCTCCTGTCAATCAAACCCCGAGTGCAGCTCCCACTCCAAGCCCTCTTCCCTCAGGCTTCATCCCAGCTCTGGAGCCACCCCTCCTCCTCCTCCTCATCCCAGAGCCCATAACTTGTTATTCCCACACTTCCCTCGGGTGGGAAACACCTGCCAGGGAACGAGGTGGTCACAGGGTGACCTGGCCTCAACAGGATACAGAGGAGCAGCGCCAGAAATCCCAGGTGTGACTGAAATCCACAGTTTTGTCCTCCCTCCCTTTCCTCCTTCTGCCATCCTGCTGTCCCTCACGGGCCCAGAGCTCTCCAGGGCTGCACCATCCTCCAGAGATGCTCCTTTATCCCCCCAGAACAAATCCCAGCCGAGCTGCCCTGGCAGGGCCAGGCCCAGGCTCTGACTGATGTTTATGGGGTAATTATCAGATGTTGAAGCCTCCTTGTATTTTACAGAGGGATCTTGAGCCATGAATCAGTGCCGGGCTCCCCGCGCTCCCTTGGAGTGACTTTTATGGGTGATAAAGGCAATTGCTCAACTGCTCCCATTCCCAACGTGCCCAATGGGCACCGCCTCGGAGCCAGGGCAGCCCCGGGAGCCCCGGGAGCACCGGGCACTCCGCAGGCACTGCCCCGGCCCCGGGAGCACCAGGAGTACCGGGAGCACCGGGCACTCCGCAGGCACTGCCCCGGGAGCACCGGGCACCTCCCCAGGCACCTGATCCCCGGCTGGATCCCAGCGCAGGGACCGGGACACGCTCGGGAAGGGGCTCTGGGGAGGGACCCCCGGCAGCAAGGCAAGCCTGTCCTCGGAGGAGCTGCCCAAGCCTTTCCTTGGAGGAGCTGCCCAGCTCCGGGGTTTTCCCCGCCTGTGTAAACCTTCCTAATGCCTCCTAATCCCCAGTCTCAGCCTTGCCTGGTTTTCTGCACCTCTGTGAGCCAAACTCATCCCGAACCTTGGCTCGCTCTCACCCGACCAGCCCCGACTCGACCGTGCAGCCTCACCCCTGGATCCGCTCGCTCCCGGGGCTCTGCGGGCTCAGCTCTGCCTGCTCCGCTCCAGAGGCACCTCTGGCCTGTCCCTGATCCCTGCAGAGCAATCCAGCCAGGATTGCTCGCCCCGCACAGCCTGGCACTCACACCATGCCCTGCGCCGAAACCGGCACCGGCCCGTCTGCGGCACCTCCCACCGGGATCGCTGCTCCAGGGCCGCGCCGAGCTCTGCAATCACTGCCCCGGCTCCCTGCGAGGCTCCAGCCCCTGCCCCAGCTCCCATCCCTGCCCCAGCTCAAATCCCGGCCCCAGCTCAAATCCCTGCCCCGGCTCCAGCCCCTGCCCCAGCTCCCATCCCTGCCCCRGCTCAAATCCCGGCCCCAGCTCAAATCCCTGCCCCGGCTCCAGCCCCTGCCCCAGCTCCCATCCCTGCCCCRGCTCAAATCCCGGCCCCAGCTCAAATCCCTGCCCCGGCTCCAGCCCCTGCCCCAGCTCCCATCCCTGCCCCAGCTCAAATCCCGGCCCCAGCTCAAATCCCGGCCCCGGCTCCCTGCCAGGCTCCAGCTCCTTTCCCCAGATCCTTTCCCTGCCAGGCTCCAGCTCCTTCCCCCGCTGTTCTCCCGGCCGGGCCCCAGGAGCAGCCACTCACCATGGTGAAGATCCCAGCCCCGAGCAGAGCGTAGATCGCGTGGAGCCACGGGACCTGCAGGACATGGACACAGACACAGGGACACACGGACACAGGGACAGGGACACAGGGACAGAGACACAGGGACACACGGACACAGGGACACGGACACATGGACACATGGACACATGGACACATGGACAGGGACACATGGACAGACATGGATACATGGACACATGGACACAGACAGGGACACACAGACACAGGGACACACAGACATGGACACACAGACAYATGGACATGGACACAGACATGGACACAGRCATGGACACGGACAGGAACACACAGACACACGGACACAGACAAGGACACACGGACAGAGACACATGGACACATGGACACATGGACACATGGACACATGGACACATGGACACATGGACACATGGACACGGACATGGACAGGACACACAGACATGGACACACAGACACAGACATGGACACACAGACATGGATACACGGACACAGACAGGGACACACGGACATGGACACACGGACACAGATAGGGACACACAGACACGGACACAGGGACACACGGACAGAGACATGGACACACAGACAGGGACACAGGGACACACAGACAGCCGTCAGAGCTGCACAGAATGGGCTGTGCAAGATTCCCCTCCCCAGGCACTCGGCTCCCAGCTGGAGGGGAAAGGTGGGAGAGGCCCCAAAAGCCCAGGCTGGGTTTGCAGCACTTCCAGCTTGTGCAGTGGCCTGGGAATGTTTGTGTGGCAYGGCACAGGGCACGGGGCCTTGGACCCACCCTGGGCCCTTGTGTCCATCTAGCTCCTGAACTTCTCCATCAGCTGCTCCTTATTGCAAACAGCCCTTGGTCCCAGCTCCTGTCCTGTGGAAATCATGGGATCCTGGAATGGTTTGGGTGGGAAGGGACCTTAAAGCCCATCCAACCCCACCCCTGCCATGAGCAGGGACACCTTCCACTACCCCAGGCTGCTCCAAGCCCTGTCCAGCCTGGCCTTGGGCACTTCCAGGGGTGCGGAAGCCACATGTCCCTGTCCCAGCACTCTCGTGATGGAACACTCTGGAGCACCCCCAGAATGGATTTATTACCCAAACACAGCTGATCCCACTGGAAGAAACACCAAATATTCCAAGAGCTGGAGCCAGCTTTAACTGGCCTGAGGGAACAGCTGGATCTGTGTCAGGGGAGGTTTGGGTTGGGTATTGGGAAAAGGTTCTTCCTCCACTGGAACAGCTCCCCAGGGTGCCAGAGCTCCAGGAGCATTTGCACAATGCCCAGGCACCAGGTGGGACTGTTGGGATGTCCTGGGCAGGACCAGGAGCTGSGCTGGGTGACCCTGGTGTGTCCCTCCCCCTTAGGACACTCCATGATTCTAATTAACAAGCACAATTTAAATATATTCATCAGAGGGAGTCACAGGGGGGATTTCACTGGAACTGGGAGCAAAGSTCAGCCCCTGCTGTGCCCAGAGGAACCAGGAGGCCTCAAGATTTGAGCTCTGCAGGTGCTGGGTGTTAGTCYTGAGTCCAAGTCCTGCCCTGGGCTTGGGACAGAGTTTAATGTGCTCATTTCCCTGGTTTTACTGAGGGGAAACTGAGGCAGCTGTGCTCAGGTGAGACCCCATTGGCACCCAGGGGATCCCAGCAGAGGAGGAGCTTGGATGTGTTGGGATGAGTCCAGAGGGGGCCACGGAGCTGCTCCAGGGCTGGAGCCAGGCTGGGAGAGCTGGGGGTGCTCCCCTGGAGAGGAGAAGGCTCCAGGGAGAGCTCAGAGCCCCTTCTGGTGCCTAAAGGGGCTCCAGGAGAGCTGCAGAGGGACTGGGGACAAGGGATGGAGGGACAGGACACAGGGAATGGCTCCCACTGATGGAYGGGATATTGGGAAGAATTCCTCCCTGTGAGGGTGGGCAGGCCCTGGAATGGATTTCCCAGAGAAGTTCCAGCTGCCCCTGGATCCCTGGCAGTGCCCAAGGCCAGGCTGGAGCACCTGGGACAGTGGGAGGTGCCCCTGCCATGGCAGGGGGTGGGATGGGAATTGGATGGGATGGGGATGGGATGGGATGGATGGGGATGGGATGGGGGATGGGATGGGATGGTGGATGGGATGGATGGGATGGTGGATGGGATGGATGGGATGGGATGGGATGGGGTGGGGTGGGATGGGATGGGATGGGATGGGATGGGATGGGGTGGGGTGGGATGGGATGGGATGGGATGGGATGGGGTGGGGTGGGATGGGATGGGATGGGATGGGATGGGATGGGTTGGGGTGGGATGGATGTGGGATGGGATGGATGGGATGGGGGGATGATGGATGGGATGGATGAGATGGACTGGGATGGGATGGGATGGGATGGGATGCGGATGGGGTGGGTGGATGGATGGGATGGGATGGGTGGGATGGGATGGGATGGAGATGGGCATGGGATGGGATGGATGGGATGGGATGGTGGGATGGATGGGTGGGTGGGATGGGATGGATGGGATGGGATGCGGTGGGGTGGGTGGGATGGGATGGGATGGGATGGGGTGGGATGGGATGGGGATGGGATGGGATGGGATATGGGATGGATGGATGGATGGGGATGGCATGAGGTTGGGATGGGTGGATGGGATGGGATGGGATGCGGAGATGGGATGGAATGGGATGGGATGGATGGGATGGGATTGGGATGGGATGGGATGGGATGGGCTTTGAGGTCCCTCCTGACCAAAATCATTCCATGATTCCACCACCAGGAACAGCAGGAAATGTCCCCAGCCCTGGGCCAGCTCCATCCTTGTATCCCATGGTCCCCCCCAGGGAATGACCCCGCTCCCCCATCCCTCCATGGGGGTTCCCACCCATAGTCAGGGAGCTGGGCCCCCCCTCCCAGCACACCCAGTTTGGCCCAGTTTGGCCCAGTTATCACTCACGTATTGGTAGGGCAGGATGACGGCCAGGACCAGCCCCCCCAGGAACAGCACCATGAGCAGCACGAAGAGAACGCCCTGGTACGAGGTGAAGTCGAACTGCAGAGGGGAGGAGGGAGGGGTTTCTGTTCCAGGGGCTGCACCGGGGGAGCCCCAGATGCCACCCCTGAGCTGACACCCTGTCCCTGAGGGAGGATTTCTCTTTCCCTGGAAAATGGCCTCCAAAATGGCCTCCACTCACACTTGCCAATCATACAGTGCCAAGCTAGAAATGGGCAATCTTTGCTGGATTTCTCCAAAACTAAACCTGCCAGCAACTAGGACCCTGCAAGTCCTTAGAGCCCCAAACCTCACCTTTAATCTGATACMCAGACCCTGGGGAAATGACTTCTTTTTCCCATGGAAAATGGTCTCTGTTTGCAGCCACTTGCCCTGGCAGACCATGTGGTGCCAAGCTAGAAATTGGCAAACTTTTCTGGATTTCTCCAAAMCTAAAGCTGCCACCAAGGAGGACCCTGCAAATCCTTCAAGCCCTAAAGGCCACCTCTGACCTGATCCCCAGAGCCTGGGGAAATGACTTCTTTTTCCCATGGAAAATGCTCTCTGTTTGCGGCCACTTGCTCTGGCCAAGAAGGCRGTGTCAAGTGAGAAATTGGCAAACTTKKCTGGATTTCTCCAAAACTAAAGCTRCCACCAAGGAGGACCCTGCAAGTCCTTTGAGCCCTAAAGGCCACCTCTGAGCTGATCCCCAGASCCTGGGGAAATGACTTCTTTTTCCCATGGGAAATGGCCTCCATTTGTGGCCACTCGCCCTGGCTGACAGGGCGGGGCCAAGCTCGAAATTGGCAAACTTGGCTGGATTTCTCCAAAACTAAAGCTGCCACCAAGGAGGACCCTGCAAGTCCTTCGAGCCCCAAACGCCACCTTTAATCTGATACCCAGTTCCTGTGGAAATGACTTCTTTTTCCCATGGGAAATGGCCTCCATTTGCGGCCACTCACCCTTGCCAATCACACAGTGCCAAGCTTGAAATTTGCAATCTTTGCTGGATTTCTCCAAAAGTGAGGCTGACAGAACCCAGGACCCTGCAAGTCCTTAGAGCCCCAGGCCTTGGTACTTCAGGGACGTGTTTAGTGCTGGGTTTGACGCTGCTGCAGCTCCTGAGTCCCACTGGGACCCACCCGGGGCTGGTTCTGCCTCTCCCTCCCAGCCTGCACCCCGGCCCTGAGCCAGCGCCCCCAAATCCCCTCAGTGCCGCAGGTCAGGTCCCGCCAAAGGAATCCCAAACCCATCACACACCAGTGTCCTCCTGTGTCCCACAGCCCAACCCTCTGCAAGTCCCAGTTTACCACCCTGCAGCCTCTGTCAGCCCCTCTGACATCCCTGGCACATCCCAATCCTCCAAAAATCCCAGATTATTCCCACACATCAGCATCTTCCAGTCCCATGTGCACCTGTGGCACACCCCAATCCACAAAAAAATCCCATTTTGTTCCCATATATCAGCATCTTCTAGCCCTCACCCCAATCCACAAAAAAATCTCTCATTTTAGTCCCATTTATCAGCATCTTCTAGCCCCCAGTCCACAAAAAATCTCATTCCCATAAGTCACCATCTTCTAGCCCCCACCCCAATCCATTAAAAAAAATCTCATTTTATTCCCATAAATCAGCATCTTCTAGCCCACACCCCAATCCACAAAAAAATCTCATTTTATTCCCATTTATCACCATTTTCTAGCCCGCTTTCATAACAGCCACGTCCCTCCCTCGCACATGTCCTGATCCACTCCCACCTCCTGGTGCCCTCCCCACATCCCTGGGGCTGGCCCCRTTTCCAGAGCCCTCCAGACACCCCCAGCTGCCCCCTGTCCTGCCCCAGTGTCCCCTCCCCGAGGGAGGTCCCCACCTTGCTCTGGAAGCTGAAGATGGTGACAGACAGACAGACCAGGGCCGTGATCCCCAGGCACAGCAGCACCGACTTGGTGTTGTAGTAGCTGCAAAATGACCAGGAAAATCAAATCAGGGTCATTCCCAGGGATGGGAAAGGGGATTCAGACAGGCAGGAGCTGGGCAAGGAATCCTACGGGCACAAACAGCRCTGGAATTGTCAATGTTCCACACTAATGGTAGAAAAGGAAGGATGGAAAAAAGGCTGGATGGGTTTTCCTGCTGTTTTGAAGGATGGAGGGAAGGCGGGAGGCTCCGTCTGGGCCTCCCAGAGCTTTGGAGCAGCTCCAAGTCCACCAATCCCACTGTCCATGAACAGACAGTGAATGGGGAAGGTCCTGACTGGGTTAACAAAACCAGGGTGACAAAATCCCCACAGCATGAGGGGAACCCAAAGGCTCCTGCCCAGTCTGGCCTTTGGAAAGGAGGGGCTGGAGCAGGGCCAGGGGCTGCAGGCTCAGGCTGGAATGGTTTCCAGGCTGGATCAGGGTTTTGGCTGCAGCGCCAGGCTCAGCCCTTGGAAAAGCCAGTCCTGCTCTCCCTGGGGATTTGTGTGCAGCCTCTGGAGTTTTCCCCCTGGAGCTGCTGAGGCCAGGGATTTCTTTGTCCCAATCCATCCATCACCCAGCCTGGATCATGGCCCTCTCTCCAGGCCCCCACGTGAGCCAGGAGCAGATTTCAGATTTCCTGAAATCCAATGAGCAGAAGGGAACAGGCTGGGATACAAACTCCTGAAAGTGCTGGAACAAATCCCTTGGCTCACTGCAGCCCCACCTGCCTGGGACCTGCCCARTGAGAAATGGGGATCAGTGAGTGGTCACCTCCAGCCCCTCCAGGTGCTGCCCCTCCAGGGCTCTCCTGCAGGGTTTGGGATGTGGAATCCCCCAGTGCTGCCTCCCTTGGGACAGGAACAGGCCTTGGGCACCTTCCCTGGAAAGTTTCCCCAGGGAAGCTCCAGCTTTGTGCGGCTGCTGGGAGCCCCAGAGAGCTCAGGCACCTCAGGAACAGGGAATGTTTTCAGGAAGAGACAGGACACAGGGCAGTGCCCAACCCACCTGGAGAGCATGGCAGTGAGATAGGCCATGGACAGGGTCTGGGGAAAACACAGCCTGGTTAGTGCCCTGCTGCCCTGGAGCAGACCCCAGGAAATCCCTCAGTCCCAGAGAACAGGGCAGGGGAGCCTCGCAGGCTCCCAGGAGAAGGAGCTTGGGCAGTGCTCAGAACCCTCCAGTGACTGATGAGCACAGGAGAGGGCAGAGGGAGGGCAAATGGCACGGGGGGAGCCCCTGCTCCTGCATCCCTCCTGCACAGGAGCCAGCTGCCATCCCAGCTGCCATCCCTGCTCCCATCCCTGCTCCCATCCCTGCTCCTATCCCACATCCCTGCTCCCATCCCAACTTCCCTTCCACATCCCAGTTCCCAYCCCAGCTCCTATCCCACATCTCAGCTCCCATCCCAGCTCCCAACTGTGCTCCATTCCAGCTCCCATCTCACATTCCAGCTCCCAATCCAGCTCCCATCCCTGCTCCCATCCCAGCTCCCAACTCAGCTCCCATCCCAGCTCCCACCCCAGTTCCCACCCCAGTTCCCATCCCTGCTCCCATCCCAGCTCCTATCCCAGTTCCCATCTCTGCTTCCATCCCCRTTCCCATCCCAGTTCCCATCTCCCRTCCCAGCTCCCATCCCATTTCCCAGCTCCCATCCCACATTCCAGCTCCCACCCCTGTTCCCATCCCAGTTCCCATCCCAGTTCCCATCCCAGCTCCCATCCCAGTTTCCATTCCCCAGCTCCCATCCCGCTCCACCCCTGCTCTCCCCAGCTTCCCATCCCAGCTCCCACCCTGCTTTCCCCATCCCAGTTCCCATCCCAGCTCCCATCCCAGCTCCCACCCCTGTTCCCATCCCAGTTCCCATCCCAGTTCCCATCCCAGCTCCCATCCCAGCTCCCATCCCAGTTCCCACCAGACTCCACAGATTATTTTTTGCTATTTTTTTAACAAACAGAGGTTCCCTTTTTTCCCAGCTCCTCCCATCCCAGTGCAACCACAGCTCCTCAGCCCAAGCCCAGGACAAGAAGGGGATGAAATTCCCACTTTTCCCCAGGAATTCCAGCCTTGTCCTGGGAGCCACTTGACCCCAGGGCAGATGTCGGCCAGATGTGCCACTCACAAAGATGCTGAGCAGGATCAGATTCCATGGGAAGTATCTCCTGCAAAGCAAACAGGGGTCAGTCAGCTGGGGCTGTGCCAGGAAACCCCTGACCATGGGGTAATTAGGGACTGTGAGGGTAATTAATGGCCAATAATGACCCTGCTGGGCAATTAATGTCCATGCTGGTAATTAGTGCCCTGTGCACAATGCTGGGGCAGTGCAGGGCACAGTCACACTGCTGGGAGCCCCAGGGCATTTGGGGTCCTCCTGGGCCAGCAGGACAGAGGTCCCCAGGATATTCCTGCCCCACTGGGAGCTGACAAGAGCATCCTCTGGAATGGTCAATTCCCAGAATCCCAGAGCTGCAAATGGGGCGGTGCTGCCACATTTCTCTTTGCAGAGAAAAGCAAAGCACAGTTCTTCCCAAGAATTTCTGAGATTCACATTCTCTGAACCTCAGAGAAAGAAAACCACAATTCTTATCACTTGCTGTGCCTGTGTAGAATGCGATATGGGGATTGTTTACCCAAAGTGAGGATGTTTTGTTTCCTTGGCCTGTCAGGGCCAGGGGTGTGTGTGTGGGTGTGTGTGTGTGTGTGTGTGTGTATCAGGGCCAGGTGTGTGTGTGTGTCAGGACTGAGGGTGACAATCACGAGACTCTGTGCAGGGTGAGCGTTGTGTGCAGAGTGAGTGCTTGGCAGATTCAGTTTAGATGAAATGTATACASTMYAGTATAATAAAGTCATTAATTAGCCTTCTGCTACCCATGGAGTCAGACAGATCGTTCCTCCTTCGTCGGGGCCCTCACGGCATTGCTGCAGGGCAGTTCCTGCTGGAAGCCACGGCTGCAAGTGGGCTCCTGAGCAACCCAAGGCCTGGAACAGCTGTTTCCAGCATCTGGAACAGGCTCCCCAGAGCAGCTGTGGCTGCCCCTGGATCCCTGGAAGTGTCCAAGGCCAGGACAGTGGAGCACTGTGGGACAGTGGGAGGTGTCCCTGCCATGGCTCTGGGTGGGCTTTAAGGTCCTTTCCAACCCAAACCATTCCATGATCCCATGGAAACACAGCAGCTGCATGCATCCCTGCCCCACAACAGGGCTGGAAACCTGAGGAAGACATTCCTGCTGCCTTCCCCAGGCTGTCCCAGACCCCAAAGCATCCCCTCCTCACCTGGGCCCGGAGCAGCAGGCGAGGATCAGGTAGGTGACGAAGAAAACGGCGCTGCCAGGAGAGACAGAGGGAGAGGTCAGGGGGAAAAACAGCCTGGGAGGGTGGAGCAGGGGGTGGGATGGAATTCCCTGGAAAACCAGCCTGGGATGGTGGAGCAGGGGGGAATTCCCTGGGGTGGAATTCCCTGGAAAACCAGCCTGGGATGGTGGTACAGGGGGTGGGATGGAATTGCCTGGAAAAGCAGCCTGGGAYGGGGATGTTGGAAATGCAAACACCCAGCAGGCTGGATCAGGCTGGCTCCCACCCCTGGTTCCTCTCACTGAGCTCCTTCCTGCCCTCAGGTGCCTCCTCTGCCTGTGCCCGTCCCCAGGGTGGCACAAAACATCCCTGGAGAAGCTGAGGGCAGGATCTGGAGCAGGGCACCCAAACGTGTCAGTGACAAACAGGGCAGGAGCTGGGTTGGTGTTGGCTCTGAGGAAATGCTCCTTCATGGAAAGGGAGGTCGGGCTTTGGGAGGGGCTGCCCAGGCAGTGCTGCAATCCCACCCTTGGAAGTGACCAAAAGYCTTTGGAAGTGTCACTGGGGGACATTCAGATCTGAGCACTGATTGGTTTGACCACAACCTCCCAAAAAACTCACTCATCAAGCCAGGACACTTGGTCAGTGGTGAGGGGAGGGTTGGTGGTTGGACTCCATGGTCTCCAGGGGCTTTTCCCACCTTCATGATTCCAAGATTCCATGGTTCTGGGAGTTTCTCACATGGAGGTGCCAGGTTTGTCATCATTTCCAGGTTTGTCATCATTTCCAAACCCTTTCCAGCCTGGGGGTGTCAAGGCTGGAGGTTCTTAAACCAAGGGCTGGCAAAGCAGCCGGGCTCAGGCAGGGCTGGAAGGGCTGTGCTGGAGGAGGGAGCTGCTCCCATGGCACATCCCTCCAGGAATGGGAATTTTTGGGCTTTCCATTCCTGGAAGGGCACAAGGCCAGGCTGGACAGGGACTGGAGAAACCTGGGACAGTGGGAGGTGTCCCTGCCCATGGGAGGGGTGGCAGTGGGTGGACTTGAGGGTTCCTCCAACCCAACCCATTCCAGGACTCCACTGCTGGAGAGCTTGAGGAAGAGCTCAGGGCAGGGAAGGGCTCAGGGCAGAAGGGTCCATTCAGAACAGGGCTCAGGGACAAGCCCAGGACAGGAGGGTCCTCCTGGCTCAGAGGAGCCCAAGGTGCAGGGGCTGCCCAGGTCCTGGCAGGTTTTAGGTTTTACCTCCCAGCACTTGAGCCTGTCCAAGCACAGCAGCCCCAGAGCTGCAGGAGGCTCTCCTGCTCTCCTGCCCACAGCTGGGTGCTTTTCCAGGCTCTGGAAGCTGCTTCCCCCGGGGCAGCAGTTCTGGGTGTGCCGATGGCTCCGATAGCCACTGACCCTCGGCCAGGGCAGGGAGGTGGCGGCAGAGCCCAGGGCCACAAGGGCACAGAGATAAACCCAGGCCCAGCTCTCCCACTGGGAAACCAGGAAAGCCCAGTGGGAGCAGCCTGGACACGGCTGAGCAGCTGGGAAGAGACTGTTGGCAGCACAGAGCCAGCAGGGCCGTCCATCCCTGGCTGCTCCGGATTTATTCCCACTGAGGTGCCATCCCAGCAGTGGGAGAACATCCTGGGGCTCCCAGGTTTTATTACAGAGCTCTCTGGTTGGGAAGGAGACCTAGGCACAGAGCAGGAAAAATCTTTGGAGACACTGGAATGAAGGGAAGGGCTTGGCTCACTGAGCAGTGAAAAAACAGAAAAAATTAAAGTCATGGAACGGCCTGGGAGGGAAGGGACCTTAAAATCCATCCCATCCCACCCCCTGCTGTGGGCTGGGTCACCTCCCTCTGTCCCAGTGCTCCAGCCGGGCCTTGGGCACTGCCAGGCATGCAGGGGCAGCCCCAGCTGCTCTGGGAAATCCATCCCAGCCCTCCCCACCCTCACCGGGAGGAATTCCTGCCCAATCTCCCATCCAGCCCTGCCCTCTGGAAGCCATTCCCTGTGTCCTGTCCCTCCATCCCTTGTCCCCAGCCCCTCTCCAGCTCTCCTGGAGCCCCTTTGGGCCCTGGCAGGGGCTCTGAGCTCTCCCTGCAGTGAGGGGAGCACCCCCAGCTCTCCCAGCCTGGCCCCAGAGGGGCTCCAGCCCTGCAGCAGCTCCGGGGCCTCCTCTGGGCTCTCTCCTCATCCTCCCCGTGCGGGAGCCCAGGGCTGGAGCAGCTCTGCACGTGGGCTCTCACCTGGGCACAGGGGTACAATGACCAGGGGGGAATTTCCTCCAGGACAGAACCCCCCCAGCTGCCCCAGGGGTGTTCCAGCTGGGAAACAGGAGGGAATAAACCCCATCTGGGCAGGGAGCTGSAAGAGGTGACCCCAGAGGCCAAGGTGGGGACCTGAGCAGGGCTGAGGCTCYTCCCCCTGTCCCCTGGGAGGTGACAGTGCCTCTGCAAGCCCAGCTGCCCTCTGGAGCACCTTTGGTTCCCTCCTGGTGCCCCGGAGCTCCATGGCTGCTGTTTGGAGGGCTCTCCCAGGTTACATAAGCCTGTGTCTCATCTGCTGATTTGGGTGTGAACTGATTAAAGCTGAGTTCACCTCACACTCAGTGAGCAGCACTGACCCCGCCAGCAGCCTGGAAACCACGGAGCCAGGAGATGCCAGCACCTGGGAGCTCCATTCTGGGCTGGCTGGGGCAACCAAGGAATGGAATCCCAACTTTGGGGCGCTGGGATGGAGCCCCAGGAGTGACAGCCCCACCCAGACACGGCCAGGAACATCCCAACACCTCCAAATCCACCCCACTGGATATTATGTAATGGAAACCCCAACAACCACCCAGCTTCCAAGGGGAAAATCCCAAAATTCAGCCTCCATGGAGCCCTGAACATCCTTCCAGGTGTCAGATATGGGGCTCTGCAGTGTTTTCCTGAATGCTCTGCAAGGAGGCCTCTGGAGCTTCCCAGGGGACCTTCCCAAAGTGAACCCTCTAGGTACCCTGGACATCCCTCCAGGTCTCATGAGGAGTTTCTGTTTCCCTGGAAACTCCCCAGTTTTCTCTGGCTTTCTGCAGGAAATATTCAGGTATTTATTTCCACCCTGGTTTCTGGGGCCATTTTTGGGGAAGTGTTTGGGGTTCTGCTCTCAGGTGTCTCTTGCTCATTCAGGTGAGATTTCCCACCTGCTCACCTCAGGCTCAGCCTGGGTTGGTGCCCAGAGCAGCTGGGGCTGGCCCTGGGTCCCTGGCAGTGCCCACGGCCAGGCTGGACACAGGGGCTGGGAGCAGCTGGGATGGTGGGAGGGGTCCCTGCCCAGCCAGGGGAGGCACTGGATGGGCTTTGAGGTCCCTCCCAACCCAACCCAACCCATTCCATGATTCCATGACCTTCCCCAGTTGCCCCTGGGCACTCTGGAGTGATGCTTCACATGCAGGACAGTGTTGGAGACCCTTCCCACATCCCCACAGCCCCACAGCCCCACCCAGGCTGTCTGGAGCACACAAGGCCACAGGAAAAGCCAAGGATACTCACTAGGAAGCCCAGTACCAGGCAGAGTGGGTCTGGATGTAGCCCTTGACTGGTTCACTGCAAGACAGAAGGAAAGGCCCTGAGCAGGGAGAACCCAGTCCCTCAGAGCTCCCTGCTCACTGAACCCAGGAACAGCCCGAGCAGGGGATTAAAACCCAGCCCTGGGTGAATCCCCTCGGCTGCCTGAGCCTGTGGAGAGGGATTCCAGCTGCCAGGTGGGAAGGGCAGCACTGGTCCCCCAGTTCCACACCGGAGCTGGCTGGGAATGGSTCCCACAGGGGATTAGGGAGCCCAAATCCTCAGGCTGGCACTGATCCATTATTTATTCTGGAGGCAACATGAGCCACACACACCCAGAGCGCTCGGTCATCCGAGCTGGAGAGGGGGATGAGCAGGGGAGGGAAGGCAGCCCCTGGAGCTGGGATCTGGTAACTCCCACAGGGAAAAGCCAGCAGCCACTGCCAGGGGCAGCAGCCCTGGGGATCACCCAGGATGGGGGATCCAAACCGGAGCATGGGGGGCAATGGGGGCAAAAAGGACTGAGGCACCTCTGAGTGTTCCCTCAGCTTTGCTTTTCTATTGGAATAGTCAGAAAGAATCCACAGGGAAAAGCCAGCAGCCACTGACAAGGGCAGCAGCCCTGGGGATCAACCAGGATGGGAGATCCAACCCTGAGCATGGGTGGGAATGGGAGAAAAAGGACTGAGGCACCTCTGAGTGTTCCCTCAGCTTTGCTTTTCTATTGGAATAGTCAGAAAGAATCCAGGTGTGACACAACCCCCAGGAACCTGCCCAGGGCCCACTCCCAGGTGGCCCAGGACACACCCAGCACCCACCAGAAGGTGAAGAAAGCCACGATGACAACGGTGACCAGRAGCTGGACCATCAGGATGGCGTACACCTGCAGGGAGAGGTGGTGATCCATGGATCCCAGGATCCAGCAGAGCCAGGCCCTGCAGGGGCCGGGGGTCCAGCTGTGCCAGCCCCAAGGGCGAGGGACGTGTCCCTGCCTCACCTTTCTGATGAACACCCTGCGCACGTTGCGGTCGTCCCAGCTGAAGGTGGTGAGCAGCTCCGTGTCCCCCGGGTACCCCCCGCTGCCATAGCTGGGGCTGGTGCCTGCAGGGAGGCCAAAGGAGCAGCTCCCACCCAAATATCCCCAGCCGTGGGACCCGAGCCCAGGGAGCCACCACAGCTCAGTTTGGTGCCCCAAATCCCCAGAGCTTCCTTGTGGCCAAATCCCAAATCCTCCCTAGCTGGGGGACCTGAGCCCAGGGAGCCATCTCAGCTCAATTTGGTGCCCCAAATTCCCAGAGGTTCCTTGTGGCATTCACATTCTCTGAAAAAAATCCCTTCACCCAGCATTTTTCTCCTGGGAAGCTGAGAAGCCTCAGCGAAAAGGAAAACAATTCTTATCTCATTTGCTTCTCCTGTGTTTTGCTCATGTGGAATGTGTTTGGAGATTGTTTCATTGGGTTTCTRATGTGAATTGTTTTGACTCTTTGGCCAATTGGTGCCAAGCTGTGTCGGGGCTCTGGAAAGAGTCAGGAGTTTTCATTATTATCTTTTTAGCATTTAGTGAGTATCCTTTCTGTATTCTTTAGTGTAGTGTAGTTTAATGTTCTTTAATATAATATAGTATCATAAAGTAATAAATTAGCCTTGTGAGAGCATGGAGTCAGATCCATCATTCCTCCCTGCCACGAGGGTCCAGGACATGAACATCAGACACCACCCAGCCCCTCCAGGACCTTCCCAGCCCTCCATGCCCACTCTGATTCCCTGTTTCCCTTGGCTGAGGTGACACTTCCCAGGCTGGAACCATTCTCCAGGCAKCACAAAGAATTTTTAATTCCACTTTCTATTTAAAAAAGGGCCTTTCCTGTGCCATTCACATTCTCTGAAAGAATTCCTTTGCCCAGGATTTTTCTCCTGGGAAGCTGAGAAGCCTCAGAGAAAAAGGAAAGCAATTCTTATCTCATTTGCTTCTCCTGTGTTTTGCTCCTTTGGAATGTGTTTGGAGATTGTTTACCCACAGGTGATTGTTTCATTGGATTCTGGTGTGAACTGTTTTGACTTTTTGGCCAATCAGGGCCAAGCTGTGTCAGGGCTCTGGAAAGAGTCAGGACTTTTCAATATTATCTTTTTAGCATTTAGTGAGTATCCTTTCTGTATTCTTTAGTATAGTTATATATTATATTAAATATATATATATTATATAAGTATAGTATTCTTTAATATAATATATTAAATAATATTAATATAGAAATAATGATATTAAAGAATATTAAATACATTATTCTTTAGTATAGGTATATTATATATTATATTAAAATATAGTATTCTTTAATATAATGTATAATAAAGTAATAAATTAGCCTTCTGAGAACATGGAGTCAGATTCATCACTCCTGCCTTCATTGGGACATTTCCCAGCAGATACAAAACTTCCTCTGCTCCCTTCCCACTCCTGCTGCTCCTTAGGACCATCCCTGGGAACAGGGGGGGAACATTCCCACAAACCATCCCAACACCAGGCTGAACCTCTGTCTGAGCAAACACCAAAGCTTCCACAGCAATGGGAGGGCTGGGATCAGCCCTTGCTCTCCTTGCACTGGATGTTAAAGCATTCCCAGAGCCGCTGTGACTCAGCATTCCYAGGGGAGCCGCTGTGACTCAGCATTCCCAGGGGAGCAGGAGGAGTCCCTTGCTGCTCTCCTGAGCTGTGTTTGCATCGTGGCTTTGTCAACAACGTCCCTGCTCTGAGAGCAGCTCCTGGCGGCTCCCCGAGTCCATCCCTCAGCCCCATTTCCATGCAGGGACTCAGGAAACCGTTAAGCACCGAGCCTGAAAAAGGAGAAAACAGCTCCAATGCTACCAGTGAGAAAAACCTTCCCCCGAACCCTCAAATCCCTGCACAAGTCATCTCTGCTGCGCCAAAACTGGAACAGAAGCTCCTGTTGCTGGTTTTCCTTTCCCCATCCCAGGCAGTGCCCAAGGCCAGGCTGGATGGGGCTTGGAGCAGCCTGGGACAGGGGGAGGTGTCCCTGCCATGGCACAGGTGGCACTGGATGGGCTTAAAGGTCCCATCCCACCCAAACCATTCTGTGACTCCATGACCATTCTGTGCTTCCCTTGCTGATGTCCCCTCCTGTGTCACTGAAGTCSCCCCTGCTGGGTTTCCACAGAAGGATTTTTGTGTGATTTTCCTGCTTTACATTCCTGTCCCTGCCTGGTCCACAGACACCTCATCTCCTCCTAAAGCTTCTGAGCTCAGGGATGCCCAAATCCTTCAGGGAGATGGAACAGAGACCCTCTCAATCTCAGAGCAGGCACCAGAGAGCCAAACTCAAGGTCCTGATCCTGATTTTCTCCTGTTTTCCTGGTTAAAGCTGCTCATTCAAAATGCAGGAGCCTCACTCAGGTGCCCCCAGTAGGAAATAAGTCCCTGCTGCTGTTCTGTTGCCAGTAAATCCCTTGGTCCTTCCTTCCTGCCCACTGGAGCTGAACCTCCTGCGTGTTCTCCTGGATCCCTCATCGGTCCCAGAGTACCTGGGCAGGGAGAATCCCTGGGAATTCCAGGCCTCCTGCACCAAAGCAATCCCAGCCCCTGAACAACACCCAGCTGGCCAATTGTCCCCTAAACACCCAGCTGGCCCCTAAACACCAAACTGGCCGCTAAACACCCAGCTGGTCCCTAAACACCCAATTGGCCCCTAAACACCAAATTGGCCGCTAAACACCCAACTGTACCCTAAACTTTCAGCTGGCCACTAAACACCAAATTGTCCTCTAAACACCCAATTGTCCTCTAAACACCCAGCTGGCCCCTAAACACCCAATTGGCCTCTAAACCCCCAGCTGGCACCTCAGTGCCCCGAGGAACTGAAGGGTTTTACCCGCCTCCCTCCCTCCCTGCCAGCATCCAGAGGGTTCCATCCTCCTCCCTCCTGGTGTCCCCACATCTGTCCCCCCGTCCAAGGCCACAGGAGGACGGTGTGTCCTGAGTTCATGGGCACAGAAACAGCCCCAAACCAACATCCCTTCTCTCCAGGTGCTCCCAGTCAGGTGTGAGACATCCCATAGAGTGGGTCTGGCTTCCCACCTGGAGCCCCAAAACACCCCATCCCATCCCCTAAACCCCAAATATCCCATCCCATCCCCTAAACCCCAAATATCCCATCCCCTAAACCCAAATACCCCATCCTACCCCTAAACCCAAATATCCCATCACATTCCATAAACCCCAAACACCCCATCCCACCCCCTAAACCCCAAATATCCTATCCCACCCCTAAACCCAAACACCCCATCCCACCCCTAAACCCCAAATACCCCATCCCGCCCCTAAACCCCAAATACCCCATCCCATCCCCTAAACCCAAATACCCCATCCCACCCCATTAACCCCAAATACCCCATCACATTCCATAAACCCCAAATATCCCATCCCACCCCTAAACCCCAAATACCCCATCCCACCCCATTTAGGCCTCACCCCCCCTAATTCATTGCCAGAGCAGAAAATTCCAGATGATGCCCAGAGGCACCTGGGGGCATTTATCCTGTTCCTCAGGGGAAAGGCTGAGAAACCATCAGAATGTGCTGGCACAGACACAGCAGGGGAGGTTTTCTCTCCTTCCCCTTCCCCAAGCACCCCATCCCTGCAGCTGGACACAACAGGCAGCAAAGGATGGAGCAGGGCAAGAGCTCAGGAGTCCCTAAATCCCATCATCCCAGCGTTTTCTCTGGCTGGAGCTGTGCTGAGTGAGCACTTGGCCACCCCCAGGGTCACTTSCCAGCCACCCCATCCTGCTCCAGCCCCATTTCCAAGCCTGCAGCCATTGCCTGGGCACAGCCAGGGCTCTGTCCTTTGCTACAGCCCAGCAGCAGCTCCAGGGAGCTTCTGGTGCTGGAAAAACTGCTGGTTTGCCCAGGAATGGCCATGAGGATGCTGGAACAATCCAGCCTTTGGCTCCAGCCGTGTCCCAGCCTCCCTGGCTCTGCCAGCAGCTGCCAACAGCCACACTGGGGGTTGTGTCACCTCTTGTGACACCAGTTGTGCCACCTCAGCTGCTCTGAGGGCTGAGCAGGAGCTGCAGGAGGGGGTGGGGGGATCCCTGCAGCTGCTCCAGGACTTTCCCTCCAGCCCCAGGAGCTGGGAGCTCCCAGGGCAGAGAGCTGGGAATGGGGATTTCTCCCACGTGGGACTGGGAAGGTGTTTACTCCCTTGTGAGGTCTCTGGGATGGCTGGGGTGGCTTTTATTCACAGATACAGACTTTTATCTGCAGATGGAGACTTTTATGTGTAGATGGAGACTTTTAGACATTGATATAGACTCTCCTGTGCAGACAGAGGCTCGCAGCTCACAGCTGCAGCTCTGCCCTGGGCCAAACTGGGCACCACATCCCTGCTCCTCCTCTTATCCTGCTCCCCATCTTATCCTGGTTCCTCCTCTTATCCAGGTCCCCCTCTGATCCCTGCTCCCCATCTTCTCCCTGCTCCCCATCTTCTCCCTGCTCCCCCTCTTATCCCTGCTCCCCATCTTATCCTGGTTCCTCCTCTTACCGCTGCTCCTCCTCTTATCCAGATCCCCCTTTTATCCCTGCTCCTCATCTTATCCTGGTTCCTCCTCTTATCCAGGTCCCCCTCTGATCCCTGCTCCCCATCTTCTCCCTGCTCCCCCTCTTATCCCTGCTCCCCATCTTATCCTGGTTCCTCCTCTTATCCTGCTCTTCCTCTTGTCCTGCTCCCCCTCTTATCTCTGTTCCTCTTCTTCTCCCTGCTCCCCCTCTTCTCCCTGCTCCTCCTCTCATCCCTTTTCCCCCTCTCATCCCTGCTCCCCCTCTCATCCCTGCTCCCCCTCTCCTCTCCATGCTGGGGGATGTCTGCCCCTCTCCCAGGGCTCACCCCAGCCCATCCATGCAAGGACTTACTGGGATCCACGTACGCCCAGCTGGGGTGGAGCGGGGCCGCGGGCGGGGCAGGGAAAGCCCCGGCTTTGATCCCTTCTCCCGCCGTGGCCTCCTCGTAGGACGGGGGAGCCGGGGGGGCTGAGCCATTGTCCTTCTTGTCCCCCTGCCCCTCAGAGCYGGGGGGCTTGCTGTTCACAGAGAGCTGCACACAGAGGGGCAGAGAGAGAGACAGAGATGAGGAAAAGCATCCCAGAAACTGCCCTGGATGAGAAGCTGGCACGGATGGGTTCTGGAAAAGGGGTCGGGAACTGGGAGCCTCGGGAACTGGGAGCCTCGGGAACTGGGAGTGATGGGAACTGGGAGCCCCGGGAACTGGGAGTGATGGGAACTGGGAGCCATGGGAACTGGGAGCCGCGGGAACTGGGAGCCAAAGGAACTGGGAGCAATGGGAACTGGGAGCCACAGGAACTGGGAGCCATGGGAACTGGGAGTGATGGGAACTGGGAGCCACAGGAACTGGGAGCCAAAGGAACTGGGAGCAATGGGAACTGGGAGCCATGGGAACTGGGAGCAATGGGAACTGGGAGCCACGGGAACTGGGAGCCATGGGAACTGGGAGCCATGGGAACTGGGAGCCATGGGAACTGGGAGCCACGGGAACTGGGAGCCATGGGAACTGGGAGCCATGGGAACTGGGAGCCACGGGAACTGGGAGCCATGGGAACTGGGAGTGATGGGAACTGGGAGCCACAGGAACTGGGAGCCAAAGGAACTGGGAGCAATGGGAACTGGGAGCCACGGGAACTGGGAGCCATGGGAACTGGGAGCCACGGGAACTGGGAGCTGCAGGAACTGGGAGTCCCCCAGCCATTCCTGGGGGCTGGGCACGGGCCCATCCCTGCACCTCGGGAATGGCATCCATGGCTGAGGGGAGATGGGAAAGCCCCGGAGGTGCTCGTTGGGATGAGAAGTTCCAGGCAGGGAGGTCTGAGGGGAGACCCGGAGCTCCTGCAGTGCCTCGGGCTCAACGTGACACCAAAAACATCCAAGGAATTCTCTGCTTCTCATCAAACTTCCTACATTGCTCCTTAAAAAGAGCTTTCAGATCCTGGACAGAAAATCCTGAACTCTTCATTCCCATTTTCCCCCTTTTGGGTCAGCTGCTCCCAGGAATTCTCTGCTTTGGCCCTCCAGAATTTTCTCCCCTGCGCCCGTGAGGAGGCTCAGCTCCGCTGCTTCCCAGCATTCCAAGGAGCCGGGACTGCAGCAAGGAGCCAACCTGGGGCCACCTGAGCGCTCTCCTCTCCTTGGGAACCTGATCCCTTTAACCTCCCAGCTGCGCTGGGGTGGATAAAGCGCCGGGATAACTCTGCTCCCCGAGGAKGAGCCAGCTCAGCCCAGGAGCAGTGTCCCCACAGCTCGGGGGGGCTGCAGAGGCAATGAACCCCAAAACAGGGGGGCAGTAACAGGGCAGAGTGAGGAGGGCTCCAGCTGAAGGGGCCACAGGCCCTGAAAATGCAGCAGGGCCAGGCTGGGATGAGTCCCACGGGCAGATCGGCTGTCCCTCCCCTGGCAGCCCCCAGGGACTGTCCTTCCCTGTCCTTCCCTGTCCCTCGGGTTTAGGGGCCCGAGATCCTGCGAGCCCCCTCCCCACCCCCCGACATCCAGGGAGATCCAGAGGGATGGAGCTGCATCCAGAGCGTTGCCATGGCGATGGTGCATGAGCTGGCAGAGGATCCACAACCCCCCCTCCTCGGTCTGAGRGCACTGGAGAGCCCCAAAATCCCTGAAATCCCCAAAATCCCGAGCCCTCGGGCCGGGCAGGAGGTGCTGCCAGGCGGGGACAGGGGTGGGACAGCACGAACAGCTCACGGAGCCCCCCGAAACCCGGGATGTGGGGGGCACAGGGGGGTCAAACGGCCACAGGTCCGGTCCAACGGGGTTTGAGCTGTGCATCCATCACCCCTAAACCAGCCCGATCCCCAAGCCAACCCCAAAGCAGCCTCCAATCTCAAAATTATCCCTAAACCAGCCCCCAACCCCAAAACCATCCCCCCCAGCCMCTTCCAGCCCCCAGCCCCTTCCGCCCCCATGGCAGGTTCCGTGCACGGTACCCCGCTCCCCCSGCACCCATCACTCTGTTCCTAAATCCCTTCGTGTTCCCAAACCCCTTCGCTGCGCCGCTCTTTGCCCTCCGAACGCGCCGTTATGCAACAGGGACGGGCTCGCCCTTCCCGCCCGGCCGCGCTCGTACCTTCCCCTGGGTCATGGCTGCTGCCTGCCCCGGGCACGGATCGGGGTGGATCTGGGGGCCCTTCCAGCCCTTCTCCCGCGGCTGTGGGGCTGGACGCGGCCGCCGCAGCCCCCGCAGCCCCGCAGCGCTGCCTTGGCTGCCAGCAGCGGCCCCGAGCAGCGGGCAATGCAGGCAGSGAGGGAGGCAGGGCTGTACCACTGSCAGCCCGGAGAGCAGGGGAGCCGGCAGGGCAGAGAGGGACGGSGGATGGAGAGAGGGTCGGGATGGGGAGAGGATCGGGATGGGAGAGGGATGCAGAGAGGGTCGGGATGGGAGAGATGCAGAGAGGGTCGGGATGGGGAGACGGTCGGGATGGAGAGAGGGTCGGGATGGGGAGACGGTCGGGATGGAGAGAGGGTCGGGATGGAGAGAGGATTGGGACGGAGAGAGGGATGCAGAGAGGGTCAGGATGGGGGAGAGGGTCGAGATGGGAGGGATGGAGAGAGGGTCGGGACGGGGGGGATGAAGAGAGGGTCGGGATGGGAGAGATGGAGAGAGGGTCGGGATGGGAGGGATGGAGAGAGGGTCGGGATGGAGAGAGGGATGCAGAGAGTGTCAGGATGGGGAGAGGGCCGGGATGGAGAGAGGATTGGGGTGGGGAGAGGGGAGGGATGGGAGGGATGGAGAGAGGAGCAGGATGGGGGAGATGCAGGGATGGGCTTAGGGATGGAGAGAAAACAGAGTTGGGGTGATGAGGAGGATGCAGGGATGGGATGGGATGGGATGGGATGGGAATGGGATGGGGATGGGATGGGATGGGATGGATGGGATGGGATGTGGGATGGATGGGGGATGGGATGCAGGGCATGGATTAGGGAGGATGCAGGTTATGGAGGATGCAGGGATGGGAAGGATGCCGGGATGGGATGGGTAGGATGGACAGAACACAGCACCCAGGAGGGTGAAGGGTTGGGATCAGGAATGGGGAGGGTGCAGGGATGGGAGATGTGGGGATTCAGGAACGGGTCTGGGCAGGAAGCAGGGACAGGGTCCCACTCCAGGGCTGGGATCAGCTGCCCCAGAGCTGCTGAACCTCAGGACTGGGATTTGCAAGGGAGGGAGGCTCTGAGGAGCCTTTGGTGCTGCAGCCTCAGAGCCAGCCTTGGAGCAGCTCCCAAATATCCTGGGGGTGCTGTGGGGCCTGGAGGCTCAGTGGGACAAAGAGGGGACGGCCTGAGCGGGCTGGGGCACAGGGCAGGAAGGGAGAATCCCGCACTGGAACAGGCAGCAGGGAGGAATCCCGCACTGGCAGAGCAGGAAGGGAGGAATCCCGCGCTGAACAGGCAGGAGGGAGGAGGAATCCCGCACTGGCACAGGCAGGAGGGAGGAATCCCGCACTGGCACAGGCAGGAGGGAGGAATCCCGCACTGGCACAGAGCAGAGGGAGAATCCACACTGGCACAGGGCAGGAGGGAGGAATCCCGCACTGGCACAGAGCCAGGAGGAGGAATCCGGCGCTGGAACAGGGCAGAGGGAGGAGAGGAAATCCCACACTGCACAGGGCAGGAGGGAGGAATCCCGCACAGGGGGGGGCCCAGAGCAGGAAGGGAGGAATCCCGCGCTGGAACAGGGCAGGAGGGAGGGAGGAATCCCACACTGGCACAGGGCAGGAGGGAGGAATCCCGCACTGGCACAGAGCAGGAGGGAGGAATCCGCGCTGGAACAGGGCAGGAGGGAGGAATCCATGGAACTAGGGCAGGAGGGAGGGAGGAATCCCGCACTGGCACAGGGCAGCAGGGAGGAATCCGCACTGGAGGCTCCTGGGTCCCACCTTGTCCCTCGGGGCCGCTGCAGCCCCAGGGGGGCACAGGGTGGGTCTGGGAAGCAGCCCAATCCCCAGAGCAGATTATTGATCAGTTATTGATCAGTTTATTGATCCAAGCCATGAGCAGGGCAGCCTCACCCCCAGAGCAGATTATTGATCAGTGTTTTGATCCAAGTTATTGATCAGTTATTGATCCAAGCCCATGACAGCCGGCAGCCCACCAGAGCAGATTATGATCAGTTGTTGATCCAAGTTATTGATCAGTTATTGATCCAAGCCCATGGGCAGGGGGACAATGGGGATCTCCCAGCCCAGGGGAAGGGGCACTGAGGGAATCGGGGTTTTCAGTGCTCTGACAGAGCCTGGGGGGGAGATACAACCTCAGGGCACAGGGAGATGGGGACATCTGCTCTTGTGCCACAGGACATGGGGGAAATTGTCCCTTTTGGAGGGTGAAGGGGTTCCCAGGGCCCAGGACAGAGGAAACACAGCCCAGGCTCCACCTGGAGCCCAGGAGAGGGGCTGGGGAGGAATGGGAGCTCTCAGCAGAGCGGCCGCRCTCTCTGCTCCCCCAAAATGAGACAATTTGGAGCTGAGAGCCTCCATCCCCCCTCCTGTCCCTCCCCAGCCCATTCCAGTCGCTCCTGAGTTTGCCAGGTGGATAACAGAGGTACAAACAATAAATCAGCTGTTCTGTGACTAACTCCAGGCCCAGCACAGAGAAGGTGAGGAATCTTTGAATCTTTGCAGAGAAACAGGGTGGAAAAACCCTCCCCGCTCCTGGATTCTGCGGAGAAGCCRGGAAAGGAAGGGTTAAAAGGAAAGCACGAGCTGGAAGGGCAGGAATGCAGCCAAGCAAAGCAGCCTTGGCATCCGCACGGACCCAGCCCGAGCCATTCAGTCGGAAAGGGGCGATTCCGCAGGACCTGTCAGGATTGTTCCGAATCAATTCAGGGCCACTTAACCTGCGGCTCCTCAAGGGCTTCGTTCTCCCGGGGCTGGGCAGGGCCCGAGGGAGGGAGAGAAACCGAGCCCGGGCTGGTGCCCGGATCCTGCTGCCCTGCGAGGGGGAGGATGGACTGTGACCGTGTTCACAGGGGTCTGAGGMTGAGGGAAGAGACGAGGATCTGACTCCATGTTTCAGAAGGCTTGATTTATTATTTTATGATATATATTATATTAAAACTATACTAAAAGAATAGAAGAAAGGACTTCATCASAAGGCTAGCTAAGAATTGAAAAAGAAAGAATGATAACAAAGGTTTGTGGCTCGGACTCTCTGTCCAAGCCAGCTGACTGTGATTGGCCATTAATTAGAAACAACCAACATGAGCTAATTACAGATCCACCTGTTGCATTCCACAGCAGCAGATAACCATCGTTTACATTTTGTTCTTGAGGCCTCTGAGCTTCTCAGGAGGAAAAATCTTAAAGAGATTTTTCATAAAAGATGTCTGTGACGGACAAACAGCTGAGAACGAGGATGGATAAACAACCACGGGTAAATTACTCACACAAGGACAGGTAAAGAACTCCAACACAGGGGGTGACACCCTCCAGGCAGGGCGCCAGGGGCTTGGGAACAGGAGCTTAGGTGCTTTGTGAGCCCAATTGCTCAGGGAGCCCCAGTGTCACAGACATCTTTTATGRAAAATCCTTTCCTTAGGATTTTTCCTCCTGAGAAGCTCAGAGGCCTCAAGAACAAAATGTAACCAATGATTATCTGCTGCTGTGGAATGCAACAGGTGCATCTGTGATTAGCTCATGTTAGTTGTTCCTAATTAATAGCCAATCACAGTCAGCTGGCTCGGACAGAGAGTCCGAGCCACAAGCCTTTGTTATCATTCTTTCTTTTTCAATTCTTAGCTAGCCTTCTGATGAAATCCTTTCATCTATTCTTTTAGTATAGTTTTAATAGAAAATATACCATAAAATAATAAATCAAGCCTTCTGAAACATGGAGTCAGATCCTCGTCTCTTCCCTCACCCTCAGACCCCTGTGAACGCTGTCACACCCCAGGGCTCTGCTGCCCAGCCAGGGCAGGAGCCGTGGAGCCTGAACCCCACATCCCACAGCTCCATCCTGTGGGAGTTCAGCACATCACTTGGGRTGTGCGGAGCCTCCCGAGACCCCCGAGACCCCACCGAGGGGCTCGGAGATCTTGGCACGAGGCCCGGAACACTTGGKGGCTTGACTTTGATCCCTCAAGCGAATTGCCAGSTTTGTATGAGAGYTGGAAGGTCACAYGAGTTTAAAKGGTGTATTTACAGGGTGCACATGGGGTGAAAATATAAGTTTTAGGATTTTTGGTATRKGGGTTATGGGGRCAAGATGGAGGGATCAGGGCRTGTCTCATCCTTCTTCTTTCTTCTTCTTGTTCTCCATTTTCTGCTGTGATGTTGGCACTTGGGGAWTGGTTTAGAATASARRWGCACTGTCTAACATAGGTGATGGGTATTGGAAATTAAAGGTAAATATGTTGTACGTMGTTTGCAGTATAAAAATGACAACACCGCCCCGGGGGCGGTCAGAGTGCCTTGGCTGCCTTGCTGAACAGACCTCTGCTCGGCAGGGAGAAAATTTTATAGATAAGARATAATAAACAATTCGAAGATCGAACTCCTGAGAGTCCAGTCTCTTCCTTCAGAGCCTGGGGCCACTCCAGGACCACACAGCATATCTCGGGACAGAGAACAGAAGCCGACCYGAGACATCCCAGGCTAGAAAGGCTCCAAGAGGGGAAACTTTTGCTCTGGGAGGGGAAAAATCTCCCAGCAAAGCCACAACCCCAGCAGCTACTCCTGGATAAAACAGCAGGGAAGAGACTCCAGCCCCTGCCCTGCTCTGCTCAGGGAACACCCTCAGTGGGAAGGTGTCACTRTATACAYGAAATAACACAACGTGGACACGCTGCTGTTTTCAAGGTGAAAAAGGGAAGTTTATTTTTTGACTTCAATATTTACAGATTTCCAAAAGTGACAGTGGATTGGAGGGGGAAATGCCACCTCTCCAATGACACTGGACAAACTAGCAGTCTATTAAAAGTCTCTTTTTCCATGAAAGAATGCAAACCAATAAGTTATTTACAAAAAGTGTGTGAGAAAGTTCGTTACAAAAATCTAAACATCAGAAGGCTTAAAAAAATCTTAACAAATCAGGGTGAGAGGAAGGGACCCCAGGATCATCCAGTCCAACCCCTGGCCCTGCACACACACCCCAAATCCCCCCCTGTGCCTGAGAGGGGTGTCCAGGGGCTCCAGGGGCTCTGGCATCCTTGGGGCCATGACCAATCCCTGGGGAGGCTGTTCAGCACCCCAGCACCCTCTGGGGAAGAGCCCTGCCCTGATCCCAGCCTGACCCCCCTGGCCCAGCTCCAGGAGTGCCCAAGGTCAATCCCCACCCAGGGGACCTCAGCCTCCCCTCCTGGCCCAGCCTGGCACCCAACCCAGCACCACCAGGCACCAGCTCCTCTCTGAGGAGCCACCAGGTCCCTCCTGAGCCAGGAACAGCATCTGGGACAGCCCTCAGGGCTCTGCTTGCTCCTGGAGAAGAGGAGGATGACTCTGCCCAGCCTGCAGCAATGGAGAGCAGATCCCTCAGGCTGGCAGGGACCCCCAAACCCTGCCTCAAGGCCTGGATCCTTGTTCTGTTTGAGCTGAGCATGGAGAGCAGATCCCTCAGGCTGGCAGGGACCCTCAAACCCTGCCCCAAGCCTGGATCCTTGTTCTGTTTGAGCTTGAGCAATGGAGAGCAGATCCCTCAGGCTGGCAGGGACCCCCCAAACCCTGCCCCAAGCCTGGATCCTTGTTCTGTTTGAGCTGATGGAGAGCAGATCCCTCAGGGACCTGCAGGGACCCTTCCTCCCCCCAAATCCCTGCCCCAAGCCTGGATCCTGGTTCTCCTGTTTGAGCTGGCAGCTCCCAAAGGTGCCAGAGTCCTCCCAAGGTGTTGATTGTCCCCAGGGYCCATCCCACAGGGAGAAGATCCCAGGGACAGGTGTCTGGCACACCCATCCAGCTCCAGCCCTGGCCATTCCCTCCTCACTCTTCCCTTCAACACTCAGACTGAGAAATAATGGCAATAAAAAACCTCTGTCCAGGCCACACCCAGCCAAATCCACCAGGGATTTTGCAGGATTAAAACAACTTTGCTGAACACTCAATCACATCAAAAACAAAGGAAAGGGAACCTGATGGGATAATTAAGGGATTTGCTGCACCAACATCCATAGTGGCACACCCAGAAGCCCTCAGTAAATACTCTCTCCCCCATCCCAAGAGGGAAAAAATCCCTGGCAGTGAAAGCTGTGCTGTGGGCTTCAAACTAAAACATTAAAAATTCAGGAATTTACCTCAGGCCRCTGAATTATCCATGGATTATTAATGCTAAATCCCTGGTCCCTGGGCGGGGGATTAACCCGCAGGCTGAGAACATCAGGGAATGCACAGAGAGGGGGTTGGAGAATAAAATAAATGAAAACCTCCTTGTCCTTGAGGGGCAGAGCCCTGCCAACACCCCAGGAGCTTCCCAGGGCTGCCAGCCTTGGAGCTTCACCTCCATGGGAGATGGAAACCTGGACAGGACAAGGGAGAAAGGTTTTAAACTAAAGCAGGAAAGATTTAGAGTGGATGTGAGGAAGGGATTCCTCCCTGGGAGGGTGGAATGGATTTCTCAGAGGATGCCCCATCCCTGGCAGTGCCCAAGGCCAGTTTGGAGGAGTTTGGAGCAGCCTGGGATAGAGGGAGKTGTCCCTGCCCTGGGACTGGATGGGCTTTGAGGTCCCTTCCCACCCAAGCATTCCGTGATTCCCAGCCAGCTCCTGCCTCCTGGCTCCCACCCAGCCCCCTCCAGCTGCAATGTCCCCTCCTTCCTCCCCAGGATGTTCCTGAAGGGTGGGACAACACCCCTGAACACGAGGGGGAAGGAGCTGGATGAGCTGGACCCTTTGGGGTGGGAATGTCCTCCTGGGTCTCTGCACTCAGGCCTGGAGAGCTCCTGCTGACCCCAAACCCCCTTCCAGCACCCCCTGTGTGCCTCAGTTTTCCATTGCCTGGAGGGAAATCCCACAAACTGAGCTGTCCCCCCAACCCTGGGCTCCCAGGGAACATTAATTACAACCCTGAGCAGCCACTTTAATTAACGAGGGCTTGGCCTGCCCTGGTGGGCAGCAGCCACGAGGAGCCGCAGCTGAGGAGCTCCTGCTTCATCCCTGCCTGGGGACCAAGGCAGTTGGGGTGTTTGGAGAAATTTGGGCCTGGAAATAAGAAATTTTCTCCCATTTGGAGAAATCTGGGGCTGGTTTATTTCTTTGAACACCTCCAGGGCTGTGGTGTGAGATCTCCACGGGTCACAGGGCATGGTGTTGAGAGGAATGAGGGATTTGTCTTTCCAAACCAGCTCTGGGTCTGCTGGTGGATAAAAGAAACAAGGGGAAGGATTCCACTGATTGATGAATRGAAAAAGAGGTTTGCTTTTACAAATAAACTTTGGGTTTGCTGATAAATGAAATTGGATATTGAAACATGAAAGAAACAATGGGGAAGGAAAACCCCTACATTCCATAAGATAAAAAATGAAAAGGGAGGGTTATACATTATGGGAAATCTTTGGTATCAGGTGTTCTGGGGAGTCTGAACCTCTCAAGTACCTCAGAAATGGGGAAAAAGCYCTAAACTCCATAAGAACTAAAAATTAAAGGGCAGGGTTATACATTAGAGGRGAATYTTTGGGATCAGGYGTTYTGGGRAKTCTGAACCTCTCAAGTACCTCAGAAATGGGGAAAGACAGAAGGGAAATGTGGCTGGAAATTGGGATAAAAAGGGAGGCTGAGTCCTCCAGAAATCTGAGGGATCCCAGGGGAATGCCCCATGGCCTCTGCCTTCATTGGAATAAAGCAAAAGGACTCCTCTGGCTCCTCTTTGGACCCAAACCCCTGGTGTTTGTGGATGAATTTTCCTGGCAGTGCAGACACAAAGGAGCAAACGGAAGCGAAATGGGTGCTGCCACGTCAGAGCAGCAGCTCCGGGTGCTCCCGGGCCCGAGCAAACACTGCAAACACTGCAGGCCAGCCTGGCTCTGCCCAGGATTAAACTGAGCAGCTCTCAGGCCTTGGCAGCGCTCCCTGTCCTGCCCCCGGGTGCAGCCGGGCTGCTGCAGGGCAGGAATTGCTCAAGAGCTCCCAGGCCTGGCTGGGAGGGGGAGCAGAACAGGTTTGGGGACACTGGCAGAGCCACCAGAGCAGTTCCTGCTCCCAGCTCTCTGCAGGGACTTTATATAATGCTGGGAAGGATGAAAGTTTGACAGGMAAGTCTCACAGATGCTTGGCAGAAAGATTTTGAATGTAGAATCTGAAGAAGGAATAGAGATGGAAGCAAGTTTTGATATAGATATATATTTGATATATAATATATATCAATTTATTCAATATAYTGATATTGAAAGATATTTGAATATAGAATCTGAAGAAGGAATAGAGATGGAAGCAAGTTTTGATATAGATATTTATATTTGATATATAATATATAMATTTGTTCAATATATTGATATTGAAAGATATTTGAATGTAGAATCTGAAGAAGGAATAGAGATGGAAACAAGTTTTGATKGCAGAGCCAGTCTTACTGGATAACCAAGGAGGCAAAGGGTGTGTTAGTTAGAAGGGGTTTTTATGGCTTAGAGCAAAGGATAAACCCACCTCAAACAAGAAGATGTTTTTAGCAAGCAGAAAGATAGCACAGGCAAACAAGTCAGCAAAGCTGCAAGTCGAAAAAAGGTCTCAGAATTTTCCACTGCAAGAAAACTGAAAAACAACTTCTAGCTTAAACTGTAATGTACTTTTAGTGATTGGAGAGTAGCAACATTAATATGGTAATTACAGTAGTTATGATAGGCTATAGATAAAAGTTAAGGTATAGATTGGTTCTGCTGTATTAAGWTGCTCAGCAAAGAAAAGTATAAAATACATTTGTAACATAAACTCAGGGTCTCCAGGGCTGCCTGCASCTGGAGCTGACAGCTGTAGGCACAACTCTGCCACCCTYGACCCTGGACTGCTGTAACACCTTGGACACAATAAACTGCATTTTGTACACAATAAACTGCATTTCGAAGASCTGCCTGGAGTGCCACATCCCTCATTCAGGCTCTTGCAATAGAACACAGCCCAGGGTGGCCACAGGAGTGTCTGACACTGCTCCTGGCCCAGGAGTCACTGTGCTGGTGACATGGCTGCATCCTGCCCTGCAGAGCACATTGGGTGCTCCTTGGGGGTCCTTTCCAACCCAGGGTATTCCAGGTTCTGTGGTTCCAGAGCCCAAATTCCCAGCAATTGGCTCAAACCCCAGGTTTGYTGGTGTTCTCCTGGAAGGATCCCCTGTCCTTGCCCTGGAAGCCCAAGTTTAGAAGGAAGGGCATTTCCCACCTGGCCTAAGGCTGTCCCAGGAATGGAACTGCAGAACCAGGGAGTCCTGGAATGGTTTGGGTTGGAAGGGACCAGGGCAGGGACACCTCCCACTGTCCCAGTGTCCAGCCTGGCCTTGGGCACTGCCAGGGATCCAGGGGCAGCYCCAGCTGCTCTGGGAAATCCATCCCAGGGCCTGCCCACCCTCACAGGGAGGAATTCCCTCCCAGTATCTGCACTGCACCTCTCCAGGTTCTTGCAGCAGCCTGTAAACCAGGCCTGTGGCTGATGCCTCCCTGACCTTCATCCCTGGGACACAAAGACCTCGCCTTCCTCCAGACATCCCAAAATCCCCTTCCTTCATCTCTTTCCTCCCCAAACCCCACCTTTCCCATGACCTCCCTGCACTCACATCCCTGCCTGGAAAGCCCCTTCAGCCCCTAAATGGGGGCAGATTTCTTTCTGTCCCTCGTTCCACCACAAGGGAACGGCTCCATCCCTCCCAGGATGGACCTGGGGCTGCCCCCAGCTCTCCCTGTCCCACGCTGGGACCTTCATCCCCAAAACCTCCGGGCAGAACTCTTTTAGCCTTAGTTTGTGCTCTTTGGGYGGAT
Organism: Sporophila hypoxantha; assembly: GCA_002167245.1. Lineage (NCBI taxonomy): Eukaryota > Metazoa > Chordata > Aves > Passeriformes > Thraupidae > Sporophila > Sporophila hypoxantha. The sequence continues at coordinate 331,282 of NDFG01000118.1, read as the reverse complement.
TGTGCCAGGTTTTGGGGTACAGCAAAGCTCCTCCACCCCCAGCGAGGCCCAGCCCCATTTGGATTCCAGAGCAGCAGATTCACAAACTCCACTGGAGCAGCAAAATGAAATTCTGAGCTCCCTGGGCAGCTCAGTCCCCACCCAGGAGAGGATTTCAGAGCTTTCCTCACGCTGGACTGGCTGGCATGGCCTCGAGGAGCTGCCAGGGCTCCCCAGCCTCAGCACAGCTCAGAAAGCCAAAGCAAATCACAGTGACAGCGGGGCCAAATCCCATCAGCACGGGCATGGGCATGGGAGGAAACCAGAGCCACAGCCCAGATTTAAAAACAAAACTCCTCCAAAAGTCTCTGTACCGTGGCAGGAGGGCAAATCCCAACCCAGGCCTCACCACGCCCCAGCCCCACTGAAATCCAATCGCCACAAACAAAATTATCCCACCCTGAACCTTCCCCTCCCCTTCCTCCTCCACAGGGAGAAGGAGGCAGAGGCTTTGCAGAACCCACTTTGGGCTTCTCTCATTTCAGCCTTGGCATTGAAGAGGGGTCTGGGAAAGACCAGGAAGCAGAAGGAGGGACATGGAGGGTGGAAAGTGAAGGAGGTGATGAAAAGAGATGGAAGTAGGGAAGAGAAATGGCCCTTCCTCTGAAAATTGAAAAGCAAGAGGTTGGATCTCCTGCCTGCACCTCCTGTGTATAATCAGAAGTTTTGGGAGCAGTTTTGGAGCCTGTCCCAGCCCTTCTCCAGCTGTTGATCACACSGAGACCTCTGCAGAATCYGGGCTGGTGGGAAGGGCTGCAGCCAGCCCTGAGGGCTGTGGAGGCCTTTCCATGGGGGTGTCCAGCTTGTGGAGCTGTTCTGCCCTTTTTCCTGCTTCTCCCACCATCCCAGACTCAATCCCCATGGGAAAAACTTCCTGAAGCAAGTAGGGATCATGAGAAGTGAGGGTTTCGTTTGCTGTGTCTGGAGGTTGCCAGAGCAGCTCCCAGAGGCAGCTTGGAGGGATGGAGCTCTGGGAATCCATCACAAGCTCCCAGCCTTGCTCYTGATGCTGTCCCAGAGCCCAGGACTGGCTTCCAATCCCTTCCAGCCCCAGGAGGGGCAGCTCCAGGCAGGGGCAGCTGCTGGAGGACAGAAACCGTCCCTGTCCTCCAGGCCCTGGGCACAGCAACTTCCCTGGATCCCATCCTGGGTGGGATGGACCTTCAGCGATCAACTGGTCCTGCAATACCCCAGTGGACTCAGGAACCCAGCACTGGGAATGCTGGGGCTGTCAGAGCCCAGCTGCACACCTGGATCCCAGCTCAGTACCAGATCCCAACTCCATATCCAGATCCCAGCTCAGTCCCAGATCCCAACTCCATATCCAGATCCCAGCTCGGTGCCCAGATCCCAGCTCAGTACCCAGATCCCAACTCCACACCCAGATCCCAGCTCAGTACCCAGATCCCAGCTCAGTCCCAGATCCCAGCTCCATACAGATATCCCGGCTCAGTGCCCAGATCCCATCTCCACACCCAGATCCCAGCTCAGTGCCCAGATCCCATCTCCACACCCAGATCCCAGCTCAGTCCCAGATCCCAGCTCAGTCCCAGACCCCCCTCCAAATGTAGATTCCAGCTCCATACCCAGATCCCAGCTCCACACTCCCCCAAAGCAGAGGCAGGAGCAGTTCTTGCTCAGGAATTGATTTGAAGATGTTCCATGTAAAGGCTGGGAGGTTTTTGGCGCACTCCAACATTTCCTCTGGCTTCCTCTGATTGCTGCATCTTGGCCTGAAAATTATCCTTGGGTKTTTTCCCCTGTGGACCCAAAGTTCYCTGCCCTGCCTCTGCTGTGTCTGGCCCACGAGGGCCATGGACTGACCTTGGGCTCAGGTGAGAGAAGCCAAAAGCCTTTTCCTTTCTGCCTCAATGCCAGCTGGTTTTTAGAGAGATTTTTGGCAATAAGCCTCTTCTTTCCCTGCCCATCCCTGCCCCTCCTCAGCAGGAGCAGCTCCCCAGGAAAGGCACTGGCACAGGGATAATGTGCAGGGGACAGGACAGGAGGGGACAGGGAATGGGAACCTTGGATCCCCGGGGCTGGAGGGGACAGGGAGAAGGGGCTGCAGGTGCCAGGTGAGGAGGAAATATSGGACATCATTCCTAGAGCCACCGCCAGAACCAATTCCCAGCAGCATCCAACACTGGTTTTAATTTCCTTTTCAACTCTGGGGTCACCTGGAGCTGGCATCTCCCAGAGCTCATTCCCTTCCAGCCCACGGCCCCAGATTACTGAGATTTACATAAAATGAGGAAAGCTGAACTCGGGCTGGCACTGCCCCGTGTCACTGCTCGGTGTCACCGCACCGTGTCACCGCCACTCCCCAGTCCCACCCGCAGCTCTGGGGCTCTCTGAGCTCTTTGGTTGTGCAAACAAACCCCGGGGCAGCCCAGCTGAGCTCTCCTGCCCAGCTCTGTCACCAGGGTCGTGTCCCACCCTCCTGCTCCTCACTGATGTCACATTCCTGCCCAGGCAGGTGACAAAGAGCTTCCAGCAGCCAGCAGGGCCATGGGGGCTCCATCACTTGGGAGTCTGGAAACCCAGAGCACCAGGAATATTTCTCTGTCTGCTCTGGGGTGCCCTGACCCCCAGGGCAGCACTGACTTTGACCGTCATTCATGGAGAAAGTTTCCTGGACTTCAAGCTAGCCTGGAATCCACAAAAGTATGAAATAGATTATAGAGAGCAGTGTAGGTGTATCACTTGGTGAGAAATTGAGGTTTGGGGATTTTTAGTATGCAAGATGGAGGGCACAGGATGTCCTTCTGGGCTGCTTCTTCATGCTTCTTCTTCCTTCTTCTTCTTGGGTTTGGGTGGCATTTTGTAATTGGGCAGAAAAGTCAGCACTGTGGGCTCTTTGGGATCAGTTATTGGGTTAAAAGGGAAAATAATCCAGGTGTTACTTCTTAATTGGATAGTTTAGTCTTACAAGGCCTTGTAACAAGAGACTGTTGGCCATTTTGTGCCTTGCTGCTGAACTCACAGTAGTGAGACTGTTTTACTGATAAGAAATAATAAAAACCTGAGTCCAAACACGAATTACTGTCTCAAGTGCCTTCAATCCACACCCAGAAAAACCAACAGCTGGGACCCCCACAGGAGTCTGCAGTTTCTGGATGTCCCGGGGTCTGGCTGGAGCTGTTTCATGGATTTGAGAGAAAAGCATTCATTATTTTCCTATAAATGTTTATATGCCCTGGCCTGAACTTCAGCACCCAACCATGGGAAGAACATTCTCCTCTCTGCCATCCCTGAGGTGGGATTGAAGGGAGGTCCCACCTTCCATCTCTGATGTCATGGGATGTTGGRAATGGGCAAATCCCAGAGCAGCTGTGGCTGCCCCATCCCTGGAAGTGTCCAAGGCCAGGTTGGACGGGGCTTGGGGCAACCTGGGATAGCAGGAGGTGTCCCTGCCATGGCAGGAGCGGGACAGGATGGCTCTAAAGTCCTTTCCAACCCAAACTGTTCCATGATTCTTGCTGGGCCAAAAGGCTCCGTGGTCTCCACAGCCACGGGAATGTCCTGATCCCAGCAGGATCCACAGCCTGGCTCTGGCAGCACCAGTCTTGCTGTCTGCCTGCACTAAAGCCTGGGCAAACATTCAGGACTGAACTTGCAAGTCCTTGAGATGGGATAAAGGAACCAAGCAAAGCCTCTCAGGCAGGTTCTGCTCCTGGCCCGCGCCCAAGGTCCCTTCGGGAGGCACTGGAGGGAATCGGGGCTGCAATAATCCATGAGCCTCCCTGAGGAACAACAAACACAGCCAGAGCCAACAGCAGCTCTGTGCAAAAAGGGATTTAGGACTTGAGGTGAAAAGCAGAGAAGGTGGGGATTCTTTCCCTGCTTTGCTCCCCTGGGTGAATGTCCTTTGGATGGAATTGGGCAGAGGCAGAAAATCCCTTCTCCTGATGGTCACCAAAAGGGACCTTAAAGCCCTCCCTGGCTGCCACAGCTCCCTGCTGGAGAGGGGCTGGGGACAAGGGATGGAGGGACAGGACACAGGGAATGGCTCCCACTGCCAGAGGGCAGGGAAGGATGGGATATTGGGAAGGAATTCCCCCCTGTGAGGATGGGGAGGGGCTGGAATGGATTTCCCAGAGCAGCTGTGGCTGCTCCTGGACCACTGGAAATGTCCCAGGCCAGGTTGGATGGGGCTTGGAGCAGCCTGGGATAGTGGGAGGTGTCCCTGCCATGGCAAGGGTTGGAATTCAATGGTTTTTAATACCCTTTCCAACCCAAACCAGTCTGGAATCAGGCAGCAGGAGCCAAATCCTGGAAAAACCCAGCACAGGCTCCCTCCCACAGGGAGGGACCCATGCTTGGTCCTGTCCCTGCTGAGGGACCCCCACTCACAGCCCCTCCTGTCTGGGGATCCTACCAGGATCAGGACCTGCAGGGTGCAACTGCTGCTGCTGCTGCTCCAAGTCCCAGATGGAAGCCAGGCCAAGGGGCTTCCAGGACACTTCCTTGGACACTTCCTGCTGATCCCAAGACAGATCAGTCCATTCCTTCATTCCCATCTGCTTCCCAAGCCCATGGCTGCCATTCCCCACACTCTGATGGGGAGCAGGATGGGACCGAATGCTCAGGCACATCCATTTTTCCAGGCAGCCAACAGAACAGCATTTGTCACAATACAAGAATTTTTGKTTTTTTTCTTTTAAGGGCTGCTCCTGGAGAACTCTCCGAATCAGGATTTCAGTTTTACCCACTCCAGTTTTACCTATTCCAGTTTTACACATTTCAGTTTTCCCCCTCCTTTGTGGGACAGAAATCTTGCATTTCAAGGAACAGCAGAACCAAAGCCATTCAATTTGTACAATATTTTCTCCTGAGCCTCATTCCAGTGGTAGATTCTCTGGTGTCCAATGACAAGGGAGTTTGCTGCCTTGGGAAGCAGCAGTTCAGGTTGTCCCTTAGGCTGCTTTAGAGGAGGGGGAGTTGCCTGCAGGAGCTCCCTATTCCCAGAAAAGAGCAGAAAATGGGATTTCCAGCAGGGTCTGAGCAGCACATGGCACTCCTGTGACCCGCTGGATCCAAGCAGGAAAACGGCGTGTTGTTTATGCAATAAGTGTTTTTGTGGCTCCGAGGTATTTCAGATGGAATGGAGATACCTCGGGATGTTTATACTTTCCTGGAAGCCAGGGGAGCAGAGATATCAGGGCCATCTAAAGCACTGGAGGAGCTCCTGGTTGTGCAAGAACCATTCCCTGCCTTGCAAAACGTTCTTCAAAATACGGCACCTTCAAAACGTTCTTCAAAACGCGGCAGCGGCACCTTTCCTGCTGCACCAGCACGGGGCTCAAACACGGGGCTCAGACAGGGGGTTCCAAACACAGGGTTCCAAACACAGGGTTCTAAACATGGGGTTCCAAACATGGGGTTCTAAACATAGGGTTCCAAACACRGGGCTCAAACACGGGGCTCAAACTGGGGGTTCCGAACACAGGGTTCCAAATGCAGGGTTCTAAACACGGGGTTCCAAACACGGGGTTCTAAACACAGGGTTCTAAACATGGGGTTCCAAACACGGGGCTCATACTGGGGGGTCCAAACAGGGGGCTCCAAACAGGGGGGTCCAAACACAGGGTTCCAAACAGAAACACCAACACGGGACTCAAACAGGGGTTCCAAACAGGGGGTTCAAAACACAGACACCAAAACAGGGCTCAAACAGGGGGTTCCAAGCAGGGGTTTCCAAACAGGGGGTTCCAAACACAAACACCAGCACAGGGCTCAAACAGGGGGCTCCAAACACGGGTTTCCAAACACGGGGCTCAAACAGGCAGTTCCAAACTGGGGGTTCCAAACAGAAACACCAACATGGGACTCAAACAGGGGTTCCAAACAGGGGGTTCCAAACACAGACACCAAAACAGGGCTCAAACAGGGGGTTCCAAACGCGGACACCAACATGGGGTTCCAAACGCAGGGAACTCACAGAGGACATCAACACAGGAACCAACATGGGGCTCAAACAGAGGGTTCTGAACACAGACACTAACACAGGGTTCAAACATGGACACTACCAGATTACAAACGCAGGGAACGCACACAGGGCTCCAAACACGGGGCTCCAAACACGGACACCAATATGGGGCTCCAAACACAGGGAACCCATAGAGGGCATCAGCATAGGGCTCCAAACACAGGGTTCCAAGCACAGGGTTCAAACACAGACACCAACACACTGTTCAAACACGGGGCACCAACACCAGATTCCAAACACAGAGAGCCCACACAGGGCTCCAAACACCGGGTTCCAAACACAGGGTTCCAAACATGGGGTTCAAACACAGACACCAAAACAGGGCTCAAACAGGGGGCTCCAAACAGGGGGTTCCAAACGCGGACACCAACATGGGGTTCCAAACACAGGGAACTCACAGAGGACATCAACACAGGGCTCCAAACACAGGGTTCCAAACATGGGGTTCAAACACAGACACCATCACACTGTTCAAACATGGGGCACCAACACCAGATTCCAAACACAGAGAGCCCACACAGGGCTCCAAACACCGGGTTCCAAAYACAGGGTTCAAACATGGAACACCAACACAGAGTTCCAATCATGGGGTTCCAACACAGGGCACCAAGACAGGGTTCCAAATACAGGGAACCCACACGGGGTTCCAAACACAGGGTTCCAACATGAGACTTTGATATGGGGCTGCAAACACGAGGCTCCAACACAGGCACCAACACAGGGCTCCAAACACTGGACACCAGCACAGGGCTCCAACATGGGCACCAGCATGGGGCACAAATACTGAGTTCCAAACATTGTCACCAACACAGGGCACCATCAAGGGGTTCCAAACACGAGGTTCCAGCATGGAGTTCCAAGATGGGACATGAACACAGGGAATCCATGGGCTGGAACATGGGCACTAACACGGGGCTCCAAACACAGGGCTCCAACACAGGGCTCAAACCTGGAGCACCCACATGAGCACCAACACAGGGTTCAAACATGGGCACCAACACAGGGCACCAACACAGGGTTCCAAACACAGGGCTGAAACCTGGAGCACCCACATGAGCACCAATACAGGGTTCCAAACATGGGGTTCCAAGACAGGGCACCAAAATGGGGTTCCAAACACAGGACATGAAGATGAGGCACCAACACAGGGCTCAAACACGAGGCACCAGCACAGGGCACCAATATGGTGCTCCAAACATGGGGCTCCAAACATGAGACATCAATATGGGGCTCCAACACAAGGCACCAGCATGAGGCACCAGCACAGGGCTCCAACATGAGGCACCCAGAGGGGTTCCAACTTCCTGCAGATGCCAACCTGCTCCTTGAGATCATTAAATTTGCACTTGGTCCCAGGGAGGGCTGATAACACCATCACACTCCAGGGGCTGGGGTTGACAGGTAAAATAATGCACTTTCCCAAACTCGCTGGATTCCCTGCAAGGCTGGAATGCTCCTGGCTTCTCTCAAAGCAGCAGCACACCTGGGGTGAGGTGGAAAGCCACATTTCCAGCAGCCCCAGCAGCTCCAGGACCTCCTCCTAGACACAAGCACAGATTCAACAGCCCATTCCCAACACTTCAGCTTGTGGGATCTCCCATTTTTCCAGGGCAATGCCCAACCATGGCACTGCCAGGAAACCTTGGCTCTGCCACTGACTCAGTGCCTGGAGTCACCAGGGACTGGTTTTGTGCCATGGATGGATTCCTCTGTAAAACCAGTGGAATTACAGTGCAAGGGAATTGATTTGAAGATGTTCCATGTAAAGGCTGGGAGGTGTTTGGTGCACTCCCACATTTCCTCTGGCTTCCTCTGATTGCTGCATCTTRGCCTGAAAATTATCCTTGTTTTTTTCCCCCAGTGGACCCCAAATTTCCCTGCCCTGCCTCTGCTGTGTCTGGCCCACAAGGGCCATGGACTGACCTTGGGCTTAGGTGACTGTCTCTTATACACATCTAGATGTGTATAAGAGACAGCCTCTGCTGTGTCTGGCCCACAAGGGCCATGGACTGACCTTGGGCTTAGGTGAGAGAATCCAAAAACCTTTTCTTTCTGCCTCAATGCCAGCTGGTTTTTAGAGGGATTTTTGGAAATAAGACTGGGTTTCTGCCCTCGGGCCTGGAGAGCTCCTCCTGGTGCCACAGCTGACCCCAAACCCCCTTCCAGCACCCCCTGTGTGCCTCAGTTTTCCATTGCCTGGAGGGAAATCCCACAAACTGAGCTGTCCCCCCGACCCTGGGCTCCCAGGGAACATTAATTATAACCCTGAGCAGCCATTAATTTTAACCCTGAGACCCTGAGGGGGGTCTCTGGGGAAAGCTGGGATGGGCTGTTCTTGCTGGAAAACACCATCTCCCAGCAAATGCCATGGACACCACGACAGCCAGTCTCAAAATGCAACTCTGACCCCTTCCCCACAGTCCAGCAGCACAGGAACCCTCCAGCCATGGCACAGGCTGCTCCAAGCTCGAAACAAATGTCTCCAATTTCAGCACCAGCATCTCTAAGCTCAGTACAAATGAGATGCAATGAGTTTTGCATCTCCAGACAAAAGTCAGGACCATGGGGTTGGACTTCTAAGTGGCTCAGAACTAATCCTGCTGACTTCTCCTTCCTTTTAATTAGTCCTGAGCACTGAGACATCCCCACGCTCCTCACGAGTAACCACTAATCAGGCAGGGTATGAGCTCCAGTAATTACCTGGATTTGCTCTCCATCCTCCCTGCAGTAATTGCAGCCCTGAGTAACTCCGGCCMTGAGTAGGGCTGAGCCCTGTGCCAGGCATGTGGAGCACGAGCCTGGCCGGGACCATGATCCTGAGGCTTAGCAGCACCCAAATCCCTTTAGCCTCCAAACCTGTTTTACRAGACTGACTCCACTGATGGAAAAGCTCTGGCTGGAGAGATGCTGGGGCGGGACACAGTCCCAGGGGAGGATTTTCAGAGGAAAAGGTTTTATTGGACCACAGTCCCACCTTGTTCAGACTCAGCCATGGGCTGGACTTGTTTTTCCTGCAGTCCCTCTCTTGTTAAGAGCAATGTTCCCAAAAACCTTTTTTTAGAGGGAAGAAAAGGGAGAGGGAGAGGAGAGGGGAGGGGTAAAGAGAAGGGAAAAGAGGGTGGAGGAAGGGGGAAAAGAAAGGGGAAGGGAAAAAAGAAGGGAGAAGGAGAAAGAAAAAGGGAAGGGGAAAGAGGAGGACAAAGGAAGGGAGACAAGAAGGGGGAAGATGAGAAGAACAGTCCCATTGGAAAGGACCTACGTCCATGCTCTGCTCCACCTGGAGCTCTGTTCCCGACCTGCTTTGGAGAAAAGAACCTTCAAAAACCCCTGTGGGTCCCTTCCAGCCCTGGGAGACCCCACCATCCCATGATATAATCCCAGCAACATGGAACATCAGTCCCATGGCACTTGCACAGCTCCTCTGGAAGGGAAAATACCCAGTTAATGTAGAGCAAGAGCCTTTGTTAGAGCCCAGAAATGGACACTTGGTCCTGCTGCTCTGCATCCCTCTGGGATAAAGTGGTTCTTTCAGCTACAGCTGGAGGAGTGATCYCACCTCAGAGCCAGCTCTGGAGAGGAAAAAACAGCTCCTCAATTTCCAGTAAAGCCACCAACCCCAGTGACAAGGCGAGGAAAAGGTTTTGCAGACATCCCTCAGGAATGGGAAATGGAGAAAAGGGAAAAGAAACTTTCTGGGCAAGGAGCAGATGGGAAGAACCAAATCCCAGAGAATAAATTCTCACTCTGGGATTGACACCAAGAACTAAAAGGACATTTCTGAAGAGCAGAGTTGGCCAAAATGGCCATAATTAGGACACAGTTGGTGCTCCAGCCCTGGGGTCACATTTTCACATGGGAATTTCTGACAGTCTTTGCTGTGGGATTGATTTCCAAATTTCTGGGTAGGAAATTTGTGCCCAGGCTACAAAATTCTGGTGCTCTGAGGAGCTGAGCTGTAGTGAATCTGAATCCCTTTTGTGCCTCCCCTGCACTCACTTTTCATGGAATCATGGAATATCCTCGGCTGGAAGAAACCCTCAAGGACCATTGACTCCAACTCCTGGCCCTGCGCAGGACACCCCCAGGAATCCCTCCATGCTCCTGGATTTTCTGGYTGTTAAATCACAGCCCACGGCCTGATTTTCAACACAACCCAACCTCAGCTCCATCTCCACAAACCCCCCTTTGCTTCCTGCCCTCTCCATGCTCCCAGGGTCCAGCTGCAAGAGCAGCTCTGGGATAGATCCCAGGTAAGGGAGCCCAGGGGAAGGGGAGCAGGAGAAGGGGAGCAGCCCTTCCCAGGTCAGGGAGCCCAGGGGAAGGGGAGCAGGAGAAGGCAAGCAGTCCTTCCCAGGTAAGGAGCCCAGGAGAAGGGGAGCAGGAGAGGGGAGCAGCCCTTCCCAGGTCAGGGAGCCAAGGGGAAGGGAGCAGGAGAAGGCAAGCAGTCCTTCCCAGGTCAGGGAGCCCCGGAGAAGGGAACCAGTCCTTCCCAGGTAAGGAGCCCAGGAAGAAGGGGAGCAGGAGAAGGGGAGCAGCCCTTCCAGGGTCAGGGAGCCCACGGGAAGGGGAGCAGCCCTTCCCAGGTAAGGGAGCCCAGAGGAAGGGGAGCAGCCCTTCCCAGCACTGCTGGAGGCTGATCTATGACCTCCCCATGAGCGCTGCATTCCCCGGCTCTAATAGAAGGGGCAGGATCTGATGTTCCCTCAGCTGGAACACAGCAGGAAAAAAAGCATCAGATTTCCCGGGACCGTGATCCCATCCCCTTCAGCAGCTGATCCTGCAGCCCCCCCTCCTCCAGGTATATAAACGTTGTCCCAGGTCACCCTCAGGGACACGGCAGGAGGTGGGCACTGAGGGCACTGCGGGCAGGATCATTGCTGGGAGCCTYCATGTTGTGGGAACTGCGCTCCATCGCCTTCACCAGGGCCGTCCTGGCGGAATTCCTGGCCACTCTGGTCTTCGTGCTCTTTGGGCTGGGCTCAGCGCTGAACTGGCCCTCGGCGCCGGCCCCGAGCACGCTGCAGATCGCGCTGGCCTTCGGGCTGGCCATCGGGACGTTGGTGCAGGCCCTGGGCCACGTCAGCGGCGCCCACATCAACCCGGCCGTGACGCTGGGCTGCCTGCTGGGCTCGCAGCTCTCCCTGCTCCGCGCCCTCTTCTATGTGGTAGCGCAGCTGCTGGGGGGCGTCGTGGGCGCCGCCATCCTGCACGAGGTGACCCCGGCCAGCGCCCGCCAGGGCCTGGCCCTCAACAAGGTGAGGCCGCGGCAGGGGAGGGTGAGGCAGGCCCGGGGACAGCGGGCAGGGCCTTTGGGAGCCGAGGGGTGGCAGGCCCCAAAAACCCCCTCAGCTGCTCCAAAACCCCCTCAGCTGGGGATCCCAGAATTCCCACTGGGATTTTCCTCAGAGAACCAGGAGAGGCCCAAAATCGGGGGAATTCCATCTTAAATCCACCCAAAAATCCCTACAAATACCCTCAGTTCCCCAAAACATCCTGCCGGGWATCTCAGAATTCCCGGAATTCCCAAAAATTTCTGGGATTCCCCAAGATTCCCACTGGGATTTTCCTCAGAGAGCCAGGAGACACCCAAAATCTGGGTAGTTCTGTGCAAATTTCATCCCAAATCCACCCCAAAATCCCTAAAAACTTCTTCAGCTGCCCCAAAACCTCCAGCTGGGGATCCCAGAATTCCCCAAGATTCCCACTGGGATTTTCCTTGGAGAACCAGKAGAGGCCCAAAATCAGGGGAATTCCATCCCAAATCCACCCAAAAATCCCTAAAAACCCCTTCAGCTGCCCCAAAACCTCCAGCTGGGGATCCCAGAATTSACAGAATTCCCAAAAATTCCCACTGGGATCCCCCAAGATTCCCACTGGAATTTTCCTCAGAGAACCAGGAGAGGCCCAAAATCAGGGGAATTCCATGGGAATTTTATCCCAAATCCACCCAAAAACCCCTAAAAAGCCCCTCAGCTCCCCAAACCATCCTGCCAGGGATCTCAGAATTCCCAAAATTCCCAAAAATTCCCAGTGAGGAAGCCTCTGAATGCCACAGCCCAGCAGCTGTTGGACCCTGCTGCTCCAAGGGTCCTGYCAGGAGCAGGGATGAAGGCAGGACTCGTCTTCCTCCTCTGGTTTTAGGGCTAAAATTTCCTGAGGTCCATCMACTATTTCTCATTGAGCCACTTCCACCGGGGAAATTTTTGTTTTTTTCATATTGRTGCYRAAAATGTGCCCTGTTTTTGGGGCTGAAGCCAGAGGAGGGATCCAATTGGCCACAGACACCTCCCTTGGAGTCACAACCATCTCATTTTTGCCAGGGTAGTACTCAGGGACTTGGATTCTGGGCGTCCTAGGGGTTTAAGGAAGGACACATCCAAAATCCCACCTCTGCATTCCTCTTGTCCCAGGCTCATCCCAATTTCCCCTCCAGTGCGGGTACAGGCAGCCTTTTCCCGGCTCTGCTTTGGCCAAGCCACAATTCCCAGGCTGCTGAAGTGGTGGGGACAGCAGAGATTTGGGTCTAAACCCAGGGATTCCCTGGATTTAGATTCCTCTGGTGTGGTTTTAGTGCTCATCCAGAGGAGCATCTCCCCTGTCYCTCTGTCCCTCYGTTTCTCCTGGGGCACTGAAGCTGTGCTGGTCCCACCCACCTCCTGTCCCCAGCTCTCCCCATGCCCRGGGGGTTTCTGATCTGGGGGACAGCCAGTCAATCCCCCCCTGGCTCTGCYTTGGCCAAGCCACAATTCCCAGGCTGCTGAAGTGGTGGGGACAGGAGAGATTTGGGTCGAAACCCAGGGATTCCCTGGATTTAGATTCCTCTGGCRTGGTTTTAGTGCTCATCCAGAGGAGCCTCAGAGCATCTCACTTGTCCCCTCTGTCCCTCCGTTTCTCCTGGGGCACTGGAGCTGACTCCTCTCCCAGGAGATGCTGTGCTGGTCCCACCCACCTCCTGTCCCCAGCTCTCCCCATGCCCGGGGGTTTCTGATCTGGGACAGAGCCAGTAAATTCCCCCCAGCTCTGCCTTGGCCAAGCCACRATTCCCAGGCTGCTGAAGTGGTGGGGACAGGAGAGACTTGGATCTAAATCCCAGATTTAGATTCAGCTCCTTGCCTCCCACTGGATGGTCACACCAGRTCCAGCTGGTTCATCTCAAAACCCAACACACGGATTCCCTAAAGCTTCACAAGGATCTCAGGGAAAAAATAAAGCCAGGGAAGCTTAGGATCCCCATGGGGGATTCTCCAGTGGCATCCTGGCCTCCAACACCCCCTTCCCCACAGGAGGGGGGAAAGGAATTGAAAGCCAGGGATTCCCTGTCCCATCCCAGGGGGCACAGGCACTGCCAGGATCAGCATCACCCAACCCCAAGGGAATGAAGGAGGAGCAGGGAGCTGGGTTGGGAGGCAGCACATGGAAATTGCCTTTCCCACAGCAGGGAGGCACTGCCAGGACTCAGCAGCACTGCCAGAGTGATTAAGAGGGTTAAAAAGAGGGATTGTGGTTTGCTCTGAATGAGGGGATTTAGGCTAGTAATGACTGAGGGTAATAAAAGCGGGAGGTTTAAGGGAGACTCAGACTGCTCAGCTTTGTTGGTTCACAGCTTAAAGTGGGAACTGGGGATTTTGGGATTTTGGGAAGGCTTTTTTTCCCCTATGAGCTGTTCATGGTGTGGCTGCCTGCACAGATCACCCCTGTAAATAGGGAGGGGAACATTGGGGAGGAGAATGAGGAAGATCTGACTCTGGAGCTCGTGCAGGAGGGCAGTTAGGACCTTCCTGGGATTGCCACGCAATGGGATTAGATTTGGGAGGGAACAAAGAAAGAAGGGACTGAGTTGGAGGATGAGCTCCAGATCAGACGTGACAAATTCTCTGAGTCAAAAAAGTGTGGAAAGGGATTTTTTTTTCTTTTTTCATGCCAAAATATTTCTTTTCAATGTCTTCAAAATGTAAYTTGCGAACTTTTCCAAAAGGCATTTTGAGTAGGAGGAAAACAAAAAGAAATTGAAAAATACCAAAAATGTGCCAATAACATTTCCTGAGAGGTCAATCAAACATTTCCCATTGAGCCACTTCTTCTACCTGGGAAGTTTCTTCTTATTAGTGCCAAAAATCTCCCCAGTCTCCTTTGGCTCCCCCTGATTTTGGATTCCTCCTCCATATTTCCCATGCACTCCCAGAACCTGGATTTGGAACATGTTTTTCCTCCCGTTCCAGCTGAACAATGAGACAACGACAGGGCAGGCAGTGACGGTGGAGCTGTTCCTCACCTTCCAGCTGGTCCTGTGCATCTTTGCTTCCACAGACGAGCGGCGTGAGGACAACCTGGGCTCCCCTGCCCTCTCCATYGGCCTCTCTGTGGCCGTGGGGCACCTCCTCGGGGTGAGTGGCTGGGMCAAAACCTGGCACTTTTGGGGTTCTTTTTTTGTTTATGCCCCAGGTTGGTTTGGCTGCATCCCCTGGCTTGATGGGGAATATGTAACCTGTGGTTTTCCAGCAGAGAGAGGGAAAAATCCCACCAAAGCCATGGGAGAGCTGTGGCCTGAGCTCAGCCTTTATTTGGCATGAAAAACTCCAAGCCCAGCAGCTGCTGGACTCTGCTGCTCCAAGGCTCCTGCCAGGAGCAGGGATGAAGGCAGGACTCATCTTCCTCCTTTAGCTTTAGGGCTGAAATTTCCTGAGGTCCATCAACTATTTCTCATTGAGCCACTTCTTCCAGCTGGGAGATTTTTGTTCTGTTCATATTGGTGCTGAAAATGTGCCCTGTTTTTGGGGCTGAAGCCAGAGGAAGGATCCAGCTGGCCACAGACACCTCCCTGGGACTCTGCCTCTCCTTGAGTCCCATTGGGAGTTCCAGGGATCTGTGGGATCTCTCCTGGAGTGAACATGTTGGCTGCTGGGGCTCCCAAGTGCAGGAGGAGCCTGGGAAGTGTTTGGGATGGACACTCAGGGAAATCCCACCCAGGTCACAGCCCAAAGCAGCCCCCACACCCAGTGCACTCAGGAAAACGCTGTTGGTCACACCACACTGTGGTGTGTGGCATTGGGGGTAGGACAGTAAAACTGGACGAGACGAGCAGATCTCTAGTCCAGGTCATGGAACTTGGGTTTATTGCAATGGCCTGGGTGCAGGGCCCTCATGGAACTTGGCGGTTTATTGCAACGACCAAGTGCAGGCCCTGCTGGGAGCTGCCAGGCACAGCTCAGAGCAGGCCCAAGGAGAAGGGGGAGAGAGATGAGAGGGTAGAGAGTAAAGCATAAGAAATAATAGGGTAAGAGCATAGAAAAGTAAGAGCTAAGAGGCAAGAGCTAAGAGTTAAGAGAGTGAAGTTCCCATTACAATACAATAAATCTTTTTTCTTTTTCGCCTTTTCTGTTGAATATTCTGATTCTCACTAACCAATCTAGCACAATATACAAATCTTACAGCATTTACATACAGCCTATAAGAATCACTACATTACCATGCTGTGCTACATTTTAAACCCTAAAAGCTCCTCTTTGACCCCTCCTGCCAAGCTGGCAGGGTCTGCTCTGCCCCTTGAGCCTGTCTGCAAGCAGAGGGTGTTGTTTCATCAAAAGGGGATTACCTTCAGCCAGCCACACCATTGTTTTCCAGTCATTCAGTAACTAAATGATCTCAAAGCTTGCTTTCATTTCAATCTTGCTTATAGTTTCTATATTGTCAAAATCTTTTGCCAGGCAATCATATTTATAAGGCTTTCCTGTTTCATCTTCCCCAACATCACACCTTCCATCCTCAGCGCCCCATGAGCCCCTGTGTCCATGGGACTGTTCCTCCTGTCCTCAGAGGCACGAGAGGGAATTTTCTGCAGGACTGGGAGCTCATCCCCGCAGCTCCTGGGGCTGCAGCACAGCAACCCCGGGACACTGTGAGCTCAGCCACCTCACAGCRCTGACTCAGGTGCTGGCAGCTCCTGGGATCCCTTTTCCTGGAACAGGAGTGCTGATGGGTGCAGCAGCAGCTCAGCTGTCACCCTAATGACACCCCAGCRTTTTAAAATGAGGTGGAAGGGTTTGATGCTGACAGCAGCCGTGGTGTTCCCGGCAGATCCGTTACACCGGCTGCTCCATGAACCCCGCCAGGTCCTTCGCCCCCGCCGTCGTCGTGGGAGACTTCAGCGACCACTGGGTGAGAACTCTGGGGGTTGGGGTGGGGTGGATGAGGCCCCCACACTGCCAATATTCCTCGAAAYTCACCAAGCCAGGCAAACTCCAGGCATTTCCATGGCAGCTCCCAGCTGGAGGAGAGATGGAGAGATTAGGAGAAGGAGGTGGGGCTGCTGGGTGCTTAATTGGCTTTTCCAAACTCCAAACTGGGAGCATTGCAACAGGATCAGGGTGTGAGGTCTGTTGACATGACTTGGCACAGGGAACAAAACCAATGGAGAGTGGTGCTGTTGCCAGTCCTGGGGAACTGTCCTGCTTCCTGGATCTAGGTGCACCTTTGGGAACACTCCCTGGCTCCCCAGGGAATGCCCATGGCTCYGAGCCTGCTGGAGCTCCAGGAGCATTTCAGCAATGCTCTCAGGCACAGGGTGGGATTGGTGGTGGTTGTCCTGAGCAGGGCCAGGGAGGATTTTGAGGATCCTTGTGGGTCCTTTCCAGCTCAGGAGATTCCATGATTTTATTGTTTTCATCTACAAAGAGCCTGGCTGGAGGCAGAGCTGTGGTGGTTCCTGATGTCACCAAGGTGTCTGGCCCAGGCAGGTGCCTCCTCCTCCTGCTCCTCCTCCCACAGCARTCCATGAGTGGGTAGGAAAATGCTCCTCCAGATGATGCCACATCACTCAGCACGTTCACAATGGGCCTGTCATTAATGCAGAGTCTGAGCAGAGGGGGAATGGTGGAAGAGGATGGTTGGGAATACCCCAGCACTGGAGGGGAGCTTAGATGCCCAGTGATGGCCAAAGCAGAGCTGMCTTCGTGTTTTGTCCCCAGGAGGGAACCCAAGCCCCTGGAATGCCCCTCAGAGATCCCAGCTCCTCCCCACCCTCCAAAGCCAGGCTGGGTTTTGCTCACCCCACTTTTCTCTCCTGTTCTCTCCAGGTGTTCTGGGTGGGGCCCCTGATTGGGGCTGCAGCAGCCTCCATCCTCTACAACTTTGTGCTGTTCCCGCAGGCCAAAACCCTCTCRGAGCGCTTGGCCATCCTCAAGGGCTGCGAGCCCGAGCAGGACTGGGCCGAGCGCGAGGCCCGGCGGCGCCAGTCCGTGGAGCTGCACTCCCCCCAGACCCTGCCCAGGGGCATGTCTGAGAAGGTGTAGCCAAACCCTCCCTGGGCCGAGGGAGGAGCTGGAAACCTCTGGCGTGGTTTTAGTGCTGGTCCAGAGGAGCATCTCACCTGTCCCTCTCTCCCTCCGTTTCTCCTGGGGCACTGGAGCTGACTCCTCTCCCGGGGAGATGCTGTGCTGGTCCCACCCACCTCCTGTCCCCAGCTCTCCCCGTGCCCAGGTGGTTTCTGATCTGGGGGACAGCCAGTCAATCCCAACCYCACAGGAACAAGGGATCTCCCCAGRATGCCCTGTCCCATGTCCCCCTTGCAGGACACGGAGCTTGGCTGGGGCTGTTCCCTCCTGGAGAGCTCCAAGGAACCTGAAGAGTGTTCATTACCCTGGGTGTGGAGGTTCCACCCGATGCCTCATTGCTGCTGCACTCTGCTCCCATCCCAGGTCCCTGCTCGGCTCTGGGCTCACACACAGGAGCAGGAGCGCTCACTCTGAGCCATGAGTGCCACACACGACAGGTTCTGCTGTGAAAGGGACCCAAGTGCCATTTCGCACCCGCCACGGGACACAGAGGTGCTCCCACAGGGGCTTTCCTGGGAAGATGGGACTGGGAGCACAGCCATGAGTCCCTGCAGGCCCCACTGGGGAGCACTGCAAATTCTCCCTCCTGTGAAACAACAAACCCAGGTTACAGCCCAAACTCAGACCCACCTCACTGTTGGGGCAGGGTTGTCCTTCCTCTCTCTCCCTGGTTTTCCCTTCTTTCCTCTGGTCCTGTYCCCCTTGGATCACCTGGAACACACCAAGGGAAGATTTCACACCCAGCGTGTCCCAGGTGTGAATTTCAGATTCATGGAATGGGTTGGATGGGAAGGGACCTCAAACCCCACCCAGTCCCACCCCTGCCGTGGGCAGGGACACCTCCCACTCTCACAGGCTGCTCCAAGCCTTGTCCAACCTGGCCATGGGGACTTCCAGGGATGGGGCAGCCACAGCTGCTCCAGGAATTCCATTCCAGGGCCTGCCCACCCTCACAGAGAGGAATTCCCTCTCATCTCCATCACCTGCTTCTCACATCCCTTTCTCATGGCTGCATCACTCCAGACCCTCCAAACCCCTCTCACCCCTTCCCTCTGCCCTCTCAGGACCTGGCCATGGTCCTCAGCCCAGCCAAGGAATTTGGGAGGGTTTTTGGGTGAACTTTGCTCTTTCAGCCATTGATTTAAGCCCATTTTAGCCATTGATTTAAGCCCATTTCCCTTGCTCTGCCCTAAGTTCTTCCTTCCCAGAGTGGATCCCAGCAGTGTCTCCAGCATTGCCCCACCAGTGTCAGCCCCACCAGGATTTCTCTGGAAAGGCTGGGATGGGAATATTCAATGAGACTGGGCCCAATTCCAATCATAAGGGTGATTTATGGATCATTCTGGATCATTTCCCTCCCCCTGTTCTGACAGGACACCCCCCACCACAGGATGCTCTTCACTCTGCTCCACGACACCATCCCCTCCTCCCATCAGATCCATCCTTGCCTTCCTCCCATGCTCTTCCTCAGGTGTTGGAGTGGCTGTTGCTGCAGGGGTGAGGAGGGAGCCCAGCTTTGATCTGGCCCAGACCTGGTGTTTACCCACAGCCAATCCATGCAAACACCCCCAGAGGGCTTTGCCAAGGCAGCACTTCCAGCCCTGGTTTGATCCACCCAAAACAGGGACTCTGCTTCCCCTTGCTCCTTGATGGTGAATTTGAATTTTAGCTCAGAAGAGGCTTCTCAAAAATTCCCTCTGTTCTCAGCAATGGCAATAAAATCATGTTGTAAATCAATCCCAGTGTCAAATTGTATTTCTGTTATCAAATTATCACTTTTAAAAGTCATTTGGGCTTTTTTATGCTTTTTAAAGGAAAATTAATCCATGTATRTGTGCAGGAAAATCCCAGCAGACTTTTCCAGAAGTCACCCTGGGCATGCTCTGCTGTGGAAAAAGCCACAGCTGAATTCAGTTATTTATTTAAATTAATGTTGGTGCATTCAATATCTCTTCTCCAGATCGAAGCATTTCATTTATTATTTACCCTGACAATGTTTAAGTCTCACAGGGCCTGAACYTGAGGTTTAATGTCTGATAATGGCTCTCCTCTTTCCTATTARATGCTTTAAATTCCCTTTTASCCCCTGAATTCGGACACAGGGATCAAATACTGACACATTTAYGGRAAACACTGACACATTTATGGTAAATAATCGATATAAAGTCATYTCCCAGACCCCAGACCCCTCAGCCAGGGGGCTGAAGCAGCCCCAGTCTTCCTGGGAATACAGATTCACCTTCCCTGTGGAGCTGGGTCACTTCCCAAACTTGCCCTGTCAGGAAACCACCCAGCACTCCAGATTGCACTGGGGGGGCTGGAAATTGGAGGGCAGGACCAGGAACCTGGAGCTGCCAGGGACAGACCACAATCCTCCCTGAACTGGCCACACTTGGATGTCAGAGCCAGGATTTGAAGCATTCCCGTGTCCTTCCACCCCCAAGACCACGAGGTTTTCCCCTTCTCCCACCCTGGGGTGCCTCAGCTTGGGCTGGTCCTTCTGCAGAGCTGCAGAAACTCCAGAGCATTTTGCACACACCCACATCCCCTCCTTGTYCTTGCTGCTTGTTCCATGTTCCTGGAACCATGGAATTGTCCAGGTTTGAAAATGCCTCAGAGACCACCCAGCCCAAGCGTTTCCCCACCCCTGACCATGTCCCCAGGTGCCACAGCTTTGAAATCCCCCCAGGGATGGGACCCCACCCCTGCCCTGAGCAGCTGTCCCTGGTCTGGAAAACCCTTTCCATTGAGGAATTTCCCCAATATCCAACTAAACCTCCCCTGGCACAGCCTGAGGCCCTTTCCCTTGTCCTGTTGTTCCCTGGGAGCAGAGCCTGAGCCTGTCCCGGCTGTCCCCTCCTGTCAGGAGTTGTGCAGAGCCACGAGGTCCCCCCTGAGCCTCCTTTGCTCCAGGCTGAGCCCCCCAGGTCCCTCAGGAGCTCTCCAGACCCTTCCCTGGTGTTCCAGCCCTTTCCCAGCTCCATTCCCACCCCTGGACACGCTCCAGCCCCTCGGGGTCTCTCCTGGCAGTGGGGCCCAAGGGGACCCCAGGATTGAGGGGTCTCAGCAGAGCCCAGGGGCTGTGCCCTGGTCCTGCTCCTCACAACTTCTGCCACAATTTGAAGTTAACCCCAAGGAATTCCCTCCCTCGCCCATCCCAGCTCTGGGATGGAGCATTGCCACACCCAGCACTGATCCCTTACCTGTTGTAGGGACCCAGGAGCATCCAAACCCCTGCTCAGGGAATCTGTGAGAACCTGGGAGCACCGACCTTGATCCCAGTGCCTGAGGGGTTTCTGCATCATATGGGAAAATGGGGAAACAACTGGGAGAGCATGGAAGTAAAATCATGGCCTGGAGAAGGCCAAACCCAGCTGTACCATGGATATCCCAGCACAGGACAAACCCCTTGAGCCCCATTCACACCTGTGGGACAGGGAGGACAGAGATCAGCCCAAGGGGGGGACAGAGCTGAGTTCTCTGCTTGGGATTTCTTGGCCTGACCTTTCCAAACTTCCCAGTCCCAATCCCAGAGGCTGGGTGAGCCTCCAGCAGTCACTTCCCTGCAATGCCATGACCTGCCTGGGATCAGGTACCTCATTATTTTACATCATTATTTTTATGGATCTATTTGTAGATGGAGAAATATTTCCCAACTGTGTTTTCCTTGAGGAGACAGGAGGGCAAGAGGAGAAGGCAGGGCCAGGTGTAAGAAATGACCACAGAGCATCCCAGAGGGTGCTGGTGCTCCAGGGGGAAGCCAAACATCCCAAAACTCTTCTATTCCCAGGGCTCTCTCCGCCAAAGGATCTGCTGGAGAGAATGAGCTCAATTCTTATCCAAACTTCCCAGGAATCCAAAGGAAAATCTCACATTTCCAGGCACCCCTCAGTGCAAGAACCTTCAACTTTGGATCTGATGGCACAAGGGAATTTCCCAGCATGGGTCTCTTTAACTCCCCAGCGAAGATTTTTAAAGCTGAGAAGTTCCTTGGTGCATTTTCTCTGAGTTTCAGAGGCAGAACGGGGGGGAAATGGATTTTCCCATTCCCCAGCTGTCCCCAGTGTTCTGCTGTGAAACCTTGGGCACTAGGAGCCAGGGGACTGTGTGAAAATTTTGGCTTTTCATAGAACCATGGGAGGGTTTGAGTGGGAAGGGACCTTAAAGCTCATCCTGTCCCACCCCTGCCATGGCAGGGACACCTCCCACTGTCCCTGGATGCTCCAAGCCCTGTTCAACCTGGCCTTGGACACTGCCAGGGATGGGACAGCCACAGCTGCTCTGGGAAATCCATCCCAGCCCCTCCCTGCACTCACAGGGAGGAATTCCTGCCCAATGTTCCATCCATCCCTGCCCTCTGCAGAGGGAAGCCATTCCCCCTTGTCCTGGCACTCCAGACCCTTGGAAATGGTCTCCTTTCATCTTTCCTGCTCCTTCAGGCATGGGAAGGCCACCCCAGAGCCTTCTCTCCTCCAGGCTCGATAACCCCAGCTCTCCTAGCCTTTCCTCCCAGCAGAGCTGCTCCATCCCCCTGCTCATCCTGGAGCCTCCTCTGGGCTCCTCCAGCAGCTCCAGCTCCTCCCTGAGCTGTGCCAGGGCTGGAGCAGCTCTGCAGGTGGGGTCTCACCTGGGCACAGGGGCAGAACCCCTCCCTGGGGGGCTCAGCCCAGGCTCGGGGGGCTCTGGGTCCTGTCCAGCTCTCACCCCGCTGTAGGAGCATTGGGGGGTAGCATGGTTGGGAAGTGTTTGGGATGGACACTCAGGGAAATCCCACCCGGGTCACAGCCCAAAGCAGCCCCCACACCCAGCGCACTCAGGAAAACACTGTTGGTCACACCACACTGTAAGAGCATCAGGGGGTAGCACGGTTAGGATGGACGGACATGAGAGATCTCTGCAGCCAGGTTTGGAACTTGGGGTTTATTGCAATGGGCCGGGGTGCAGGGGCCCTGCTGGAACTTGAGGTTTATTGCAACGGACCAAGTGCAGGGCCCTGCTGGGAGCTGCCAGGCACAGCTCAGAGCAGGCCCGAGAGAAGAGAGGGGGAGAGAGGATGAG
>NDFG01000118.1:243965-300814 GCA_002167245.1 Sporophila hypoxantha | reverse complement strand
GCATTGCTCTCTGTGGAAAAGCCACAGCGAATTCCAGTTATTTATTTAAATTTAATGTTGTGTGCATTTCAATATCTCTTCTCCAGATCGAGCATTTCATTTATTATTTACCTGACAATGTTTAAGTCTCACAGGCCTGAACTTGAGGTTAATGTCTGATTAATGGCTCTCCTCTTTCCTATTGATGCTTTAAATTCCCTTTAGCCCCTGAATTCGGGACACAGGATCAAAGCCTACTGACACATTTATGGAAAACACTACACATTTATGGTAAATAGTCGATATCAAGTCATCTCCAGACCCCAGACCCTCAGCCAGGGGGCTGAAGCAGCCCCAGTCTTCCTGGGAATACAGATTCACCTTTCCCTGGGAGCTGCGGTCACTTCCCAAACTTTGGCCCTGTCAGGGAATACCACCCAGCACTCCTGATTTGTCACTGGGGGGAGCTGGACCTCTCGATTCAGGACCCAGGAACTCGGAGCTCGCCAGGGACAGACCACAATCCTGAACTGGCCACCCTCGTACCCTCGCGGCGCGCGCGAGTGACGCCAGGATATTGAATGCATTCCGCCGTGTTCCTTCACAAACAACACAAGAACCACGAGGTTTTCCCCTTCTCCCCACCCTGCGGGTGCCTCCAGCTTGGCTGTCCTTCTGCAGATTCCAGAAACTCCAGAGCATTTTGCACACACCCACATCCCCTCCTGTCCTTTGCGCTTGTTCCATGTTCCTGCGAAACCATGGAATTGTTTCTTTCCCCAAAACCACCCCCCAAACAAATGTTTGAAAATTGCCTTCAGAGGACCAACCAGCCAAGCGTTTCCCCACCCCTGGACCATTCCCCAAGTGCCACAGCTTTTGAAATCCCCCAGGGATGGACCCCACCCCTGCCCTTGAGCAGCTGTCCCTGGTCTGGAAAACCCTTTCCATTGAAGGAATTTACCCCAATATCCAACTAAACCTCCCCTGCACAGCCTGAGGCCCTTTCCTTGTCCTTGTTGTTCCCTGGGAGCACAGCGCCGACCCCCCGGCTTGTCCCCTCCTGTCAGGAGTTGTCAAGAGCACAAGGTCCCCTGAGCCTCCTTTTGCTCCAGGCTGAGCCCCCCCGGGTCCCTCAGAAGCTTCTCCAGACCCTCCCTGCTTGCTCCAGCCCTTTCCCAGCTCCCATTCCCACCCCTGGACACGCTCCAGCCCCCTCGGGGTCTCTCCTGGCAGTGGGGCCCAAGCGCGGACCCAGGAATTTTGGGGTTCAGCAGAGCCCCAGGGGCTGTGCCCTTTGGTCCTTGCTTCCTCACAACTTCTGCCACAATTTTGAAGTCAATCCCAAGGAATTCCCCTCCCTTGCCCATTCCAGCTCTGGGAATGGAGGCATTGCACACCCACAACTGATCCCTTACCGTTGTAGGGGACCCATGAGCATTCCCAAACCCCTGCTCAGGGATAATCTGTGAGAACCTGGGAGCACCGACCTTGATTCCCAGTTGAGAGGGTCTTCTCGCAACTTGTGAGAAATGGGGAAACAACTGGGAGAGCATGGAAGTAAAATCATGGCCTGAGAAAGGGCCAAACCCAGCTGTTACATGGATTATCCAGCAAGGGACAAACCCCTGAGCCCATTCACAACCTGTGGACAGGAGGACAGAGATCAGCCCAAGGGGGGACAGACAGCTGGAGTTCTCTGCTTTGGATTTCTTGGCCTGACCTTTCCAAACTTCCCAGTTCCCAATCCCAGAGGCTGGGTGAGCCTCCAGCAGTCACTTCCCTGCAATGCCATGACCTGCCTGGGATCAGGTTACCTCATTATTTTACATCATTTTATTTTTATGGATCTATTTGTAGATGGCAGAAATATTTCCCAACTGTGTTTCTTGAGGAGGACAGGAGGGCACAGAGAGAAGCAGGGCCAGGTGTAAGAAATGACCACAGAGCATCCAGAGGTGGCTGGTGCTCCAGGGGGAAGCAAAACATCCCAAAACTCTTCTATTCCCAGGGCTCTCTCCGCCAAAGATCTGCTGGAGAGAATTGAGCTCAATTCTTATTCCAAAACTTTTCCAGGAATCCAAAGGAAAAATCTCACATTTCCAGGCACCCCTCAGTGCAAGAACCTTTCAACTTTGGATCTGATGGCACAAGGAATTTCCCAGCATGGGTCTCTTTAACTCCCCAGGCGAAGATTTTTTTAAAGCTGAGAAGTTCCTTGGTGCATTTTCTCATGAGTTTCCGAGGCCAAGACGGAGGGGGAAAATGCGATTTTTCCCATTCCCCAGCTGTTCCCCAGTGGTTCTGCTGTGAAACCTTGGGGCACTTAGGAGCCAGGGGACTGTGTGAAAATTTGGCTTTTCATAGAACCATGAGGGTTTGAGTGGGAAGGGACCTTAAAGCTCATTCCTGTCCCACCCCTTGCCATGGCATGGACACCTCCCACTGTCCCTGGATGTCACCTTCCAAGCCCTGTTCAACCTGGCCTTGGGTTTTACACTGCAGGGATGGGACAGCCACAGCCTTGCTCTGGGAAAATTCCATTCCCAGCCCTCCCTGCACTCACAGGGAGGAATTCCTGCCCAATTGTTCCATCCATCCCTGCCCTCTGCAGTGGAAGCCATTCCCCCTTGCCTGGCACTTCAGACCCTTTTGGAAATTTGGCCCTTCATCTTTTCCTCTCTTCAGGCATGGGAAGGCCACCCCAGAGGGCCTTCTCTCCTCCAGGCTCGATAACCCCAGCTCTCCCTAGCCTTTCCTCCCAGCAGAGTGCTCCATCCCCCTCTCACCTGGAGCCTTCTCTGGGTCCTCCCAGCAGCTCCAGCTTCCTCCCTGAGCTGTGCCAGGCTGGAGCAGCTCTGCAGGTGGGGTCTCACCTGGGCACAGGGGCAGAACCCCTCCCTGGGGGCTCAGCCAGGCTCGGGGGGCTCTGGGTCCTGTCCAGCTCTCACACCGCTTGGTAGGAGCATTGGGGGGGTAGCATGGTTGGGCGAAGTGTTTGCGGATGGACCTTCAGGGAAAATCCCGCACCCGGGTCACAGCCCAAAAGGCAAGCCCCCACACCCAGCGCACTCAGGAAAACACTGGTTGGTCACACCACCAACTGTAAGAGCATCAGGGGGTAGCACGGTTTAGGATGGACGGACATGAGAGATCTCTGCAGCCAGGTTTGGAACTTGGGGTTTATGCAATGGGCCGGGGTGCAGGGCCCTGCCTGGAACTTTGAGTTTTATTGCAACGGACCAAGTGCAGGGCCCTGCTGGAGCTGCCAGGCACAGCCTCAGAGCAGGCCCGAGAGAAGAGAGGGGAGAGAGGATGAGGGGGCAAGAGAGTAAAAGCATAGAGAATAAAAAGGGGTAAGGCAAGAAAAGTAAGAGCTAAGAGGCAAGAGCTAAGGTTAAGAGAGCGAAGTTCTCGTTACAATACCATAAATCATCTTCTGTGTTGAAATATTCTGATTCTCACTAACCAATCTAGCACAATATACCAAATCTTATTAGCATTTCTATACAGCCTTAAGAATCACTACATTACATACGTGTTTACATTTGAAACCCCTAATAAAAATCCTCTTTGGCCCCTTCTGCCAAGCTGAGGTGTCTCTCTGCCCCTTGAGCGTCTGCAGCAGCAGAGGGTTGTTGTTCATCAAAAGGGGATTACATTTTTTCTTTCAAAAGCCAAAGGCCAACATCCATTGTTTTGCAGTTGTTTCAGTAACTGAGGGATCTACAAAGCTTGCTTTCATATTCAACCCGCTTATTAGTTTCCATATTGCTCAAAATGCTTTTGCCAGCAATCATATTTATAGGCTTTCCGTTTCATCTTCCCCACACCCCCCAGAAGGTTTTTAGGAAGTTTTCCAGATTCCTGCAATGAGTATCAAGATAGTCATTAATTTATTGTTTATGGGGTTTTTTCAGGTGATTCAGAAGCCTGGTTGTGATTTCAGGCCTCTCTGCCTTGGTGCGCTCCTCCAGGCCAGGTGGATGCAGTTTGCCAAGGGAGGGGGGAAAATCACTTTTCCTCAGGAATCCTCCCTCCCCATCTTCCCATTTATTTCCAGGCTGTGCTCCTTGTAAACCCAGAAGGGCTGCACAGGAGGAGACATTTGCAACAGCAAACACCTTTCCAGTTTAGGAAAACCCACTGCCCAACTTTCGAAATCCTTGAGCACACACCAAACCACCAAAAGAATCCAAGTGAGCAGAAGGGGGCCTTGGATGTCCCTGGTTGCTGGTGGCTTTGCTGGAAAGTGGCTGGACCTGGAAATTCAGGAGGGTTCATCCCACCTTTCCCACGTGTGTGGTTTTCCAGGCGTGGCTTTTGCTTTCCTGCTACTCATTATCCCATGGGACAATTTAACGCGTGGGTTCAATGCAATGAACTCCTGAGGGGGCAAGCAGCCCTAGACCACAAGGAGTTACTGAGCTAAGAGCAGAGCAGAGCTTGTCCTGAAGCTTGTCAGAGTCAGCATTAAAGAGCATTCACGTGCACCCAGAGCAGCGTCACTGTACCTCGCCAGGCGCTCGCACACGAGCACAGGGACAGGACACAGCGCGTGTCACAGGAAGCCATGTCCAGCACAGGACATGGGATCGCATCAGGCAGCAAGCAGTGCAAGCCTAATCAGTGCGTTCACAACCGCTCGTGTTCCGACCAGGCCAGTCACGAGCTCCTCATTGTCACCCAGGTCAGTCCACCGAGTCTCCAAGCACTCAGTGTCACAGCCCAGAGGCTCAGAGTGTCACAGCCTCAACGCCAGTGACAGCCCAGAGTTCCACAGTCTCAGCCAAGCTCAGTGTCAACAAGCCTCAAGAGTTCACAGCTGTCACACCCCAAAGCCTCAGTGTTCAACCAAACACTCAGTGTCACAGCCCAGGACTCCGGTGTCACAAGCCACAGAGCTCAGTGTCCAGCCAACAGTCACCCCAGGACAATCCAGCGTGTCACAAGCCAGCACAGTTGCACGCCAAGGGGACATGGGGACAGCCCTCTTCCAGCAACATGTAGCCAGAGTCAGTGTCACAGCCCCAAACTCAGTGTAGCAGCTCAGATGTCACAGCCCAGAGCTCAGTTCACAGCCCCAAACTCAGTGTCCAGCCAACTCAGCCCAGAGGCTCAGGGTGTCAAGCCCAGAGCTCAGTGTTCATCAGCCCGCAGGGCTAGTGTCACAGCCGGGACAATGGAAGCTCAGAGTTCGTCCACAGCCCCAGAGGGCTGCAGGTCACGCCATGCTACATGTCCAGAGACTCCAGTGTCACAGCCCAGGGCATAGGACAGACGAGTCAGTGTCACACCCAAAGGCTCAGTGTCCAGCAAGCACAGCTGGACAGCCCGACAGTGGTACGAGCTCATGTCAGGCCAGAGCCCTTGAGACCGCCCAAACTCAGTTGTCACAGCAACAACCATGGGCACAGCTGTCAACCAGGTCACAGCCCCAAGGCAGGCTCAGTGTCGACAGCCCCAGAGCTCAGTGTCACAGTGCCACAGCCCAGAAGCAGCATGTCACAGGCTCGATTGACAGCCAGCCTAGAGCCATGGCATCACGTGTTGAGCCCAAATCAGTGTCAGCCACAGTCCCAAGCTCCAGTGTTCACAGCCCCAGAGCTCAGTGTCACAGTGTCACAGCCCCAAGGCTCAGTGTCACAGCCCCAAGGCTCAGTGTCTTCAGCCCAGGCTTCAGTGTTCACATGTCAAGCCCAGGGTTCAGTGTCACAGTGTCACAGCCCAGAGTCTCAGTTGTCACCAGCCAGAGCTCAGTTGTCACAGTGTCACAGCCCAAACCAGGCGTTCAGTGTCACAGCCCCAGGGCTCAGTATCACAGCCCCAAGCTCAGTGTCACATATTTCACACGCCCAGAGCTCAGTGTCACAGCCCAGAGCTCGAGTGTCACAGCCCCCAGGGCCTCAGTGTCACAGTGTCACAGCCCCAGAGCTCAGTGTCACAGCCCAGAGCTCAGTGTCACAGTTGCTCACAGCCCCAGAGCTCAGGTTCACAGCCCAGAGCTCAGTGTCACAGCCCCAGGGCTCAGTGTCACAGTGTCACAGCCAGAGCTCAGGTGTCACAGCCCCAGAGCTCAGTGTCACAGCCCAGAGCCTCAGTGTCCACACCCCAGAGCTCAGTGTACTGTCACAGCCCCAGGGCTCAGTGTCACAGTGTCACAGCCCAGAGCTCAGTGTCACAGCCCCCAGGGCTCAGTGTCACAGTGTCAACCAGCCCCAAGAGCCAGTGTCACAGCCCAGAGCTCAGTTGTCCACCAGTGTCACAGCCCCAGAGCCTCAGTTTGTCCGCACAGCCCCAGGGCTCAGTTGTCACAGTGTCACAGCCCCAGAGCTCAGTGTCACAGCCCCAGGGCTCAGTGTCAACAGCCCCAGGGCTCAGTGTCAACAGCGTGTCCACAGCCCCAGAGCTCAGTGTCACAGCCCCCAAGGCTCAGTGTCACAGCCCCAAGGCTCACTGTCTCAGCCCCAGAGCTCAGTGTCACAGCCCAGAGCTCCAGTGTCACAGTCCCAAAGCCTCAGTGTCACAGTTCTGGCTCTGCTCTGAAGCCAGCACTAAAGGCAGCCAAAGCCTCGTTGCAGCAGGGCAGGAGAAAGTGGAAACGCCGCCAGCCCCAGGCCAGCGGTGTCATCACTGAGCTTCAAAGAGAGGGCAGCAGATGGGGGTCAGATAAGAGGGACCCTTGAAATCCCCRCCTGAAACACCTGCACAGGGCATCCCAGAGCAGCAGCAAAGCCTCCCCTGCACTCCTCGAGCTGAGGATCACGAGGGCAACATTTGCTGCTTCTGCTCTGTGATATTTCMGTTTTTCCTTATCAATGCCTCATTGCAAAATGCTGGAGCTGAGCCAGCAAGAAACACATTTTCTCTGTAAAACTGAACCAAACTTTCTCTTCTGATGCCATCCCAGCCAAGGTCTTTGGGTCATCCCAGCTCACGACTTTAGGTCATGGGATGGACTTGAAGATCTCAGASGTCTTTTCCAGCTCAATTAATTGYGTGTTTCTGATCCCAGGTCCAGCAGAATTGGTGTCTCCTGTTCAGGACAACCTGTCACTGTTGTTGTTCCTGCCTCCATTACTGGGCCAGTTTTAAGGTCCTTGGCTGGGGTATGGAGCCAGGTGAGGGGGAAACCCCAAACCCTGGCTCAGCAGTGTTTGTAACCTGAATTTGGAGCAGCCTCTGCCAGGCCCCGAGGTGCAGCACGGAGCTGAACTCACCAGAAAAAGCAAAGAAATGCAAATTAACAGCAGCAAATTAACGACAGCAAATTATCAACAGCAAACTAACAACAGCCCCGCACAGGCTCCGACCTCCAAGCAGGGTGACAGCAGGGACTGCCAGGGGTGGCACAGGGTGGCCTCAGTGACACACAGCTTCCCTGGGTGAGGCAGCCCCAGGTGAGGATGAGGCAGCAGCTGCCTCCCTCCCACCCCCTCCCCGCTTCGGGGTCCCTCTCCTGAGTGGGAGATTGGGGCAGGTTTGGGTTGTGTTGTTTGTCTGCTGCTGACAGTAAGGAGAAGGAGGAGGAGGAGGAGTAGCAGGAAGAGGAGGATGAGGAGGAGGAGGATGAGGAGGATGAGGAGAAGGAGGAGGAGGACAATGAGGAGGAGGAGGAGTAGCAGGAAGAGGAGGATGAGGAGAAGGAGGAGAAGGAGGAGGAGGAGGAGGAGGAGGAGGAAGAGGAGGATGAGGATGAAGAGGAGGATGAAGAGGAGGAAGAGGACGAGGAGGAGGGAGGAGGCCGCCAAACCTGCCCCTGTTGCCCAAAGCCTCCCGTGCTGTCCCTGCAGGGCGGGCGAGGTGTGTGTGCCCCCTGCACGTGGGTGTCCGTCTGTCAGCGCCGCCTGCCCCGGGCCTGCAGCACCTTGCCCAATCCCATTAACCTGACACATCAAAGCACTTCCAGCTCAGCCAAGCTCCTCGGGTGGCACGGAGCCACGGACAGMACAGGGAGCCTTCCAAAGGCCAGGGCTGGCATCCGAGGAGCCAAGCAGCAATGCCCTCGCTAACTTCGAAAGCTGATCCTCTCTAATATCATCCTAATCATTAAGAAGCTAYGAACCAGCATTAGCCTTTTAAGCTAAAGAAAGAGGGGTTCCCCCCTCCTTAATGATATGCCTCAACTAAACCCCAGCCCCTGATTTTTTATCATGCTCACTTTTTCTTTAATTATCCAACCCAAACTTCTGTCATTCGTATCAATAAATCCCCCCTCTAACAAACCACCCATTGCTCCAAGCACTGCCCCCGAACCTGACCATGAACTTAACCTGCTTTGACCAGTTTTCAAGCCCATCCTTCCTAGGAATCCCACTAATCCTCATCTCAATAACATTCCCAGCTCTCCTACTACCATCCCTAGATAATCAATGAATCACAAATGGACTCTCAACCCTCCAACTATGGTTTATCAACCTAGTTACAAAACAACTAATAATGCCTCTAGACAAAAAAGGACACAAATGAGCCCTAATTTTAACATCCCTCATAATCTTCCTCCTGGTGAGAAAAGGTTCCCAAAGAGCCTCAGGAGCAGAGGCTTTGCGTGGTGTTTTCAGGAAGTTTTCTCTGTCATTCCCAGCCCTATTTGATTAGATCTCCTAGTCAGCTGCAGGATTTTGATTGTTATTATCCACACTTGGGAAGCTGGAAGAGCATTTTTGGCCTTTCAGCTGAAGCAAGGAGTGTGCTGGAGGAGCCAACAGCAAAATGCAGCTGCCCCCAAGGGATGGGGATATCGAGGAAGGGTTTGAAGGATGGGAACAGGGAGCATTTTATCCAGCTGGAGCCACAGACAGGGCTGAAGGGAAGTGGCAAGTAATTACCACCCTGGAATCCGGCCAGGGTGTCTTGAAATACCAGCTTGCAAAACTTTCACCAAAACACGCCAACGGACCAGGTGTTTCGAGGATAACAGATCTGGGCTTTGACTCTGCAATCAGCCCCGGGATCAGCAGATCCAGGAGAAAACCATTATCAGGAATTAAGGCTGTAACAGATCCTCAGTCCCTCGAGGCCCGCCAGGTCTGTTTTGCTCAGGATTTTGGGTACAAAGAAAGAGAAAAGCTCATTTATTTCCAGTCCTGGACAAGAAGTTCCCTCTCCTTGCTCTGGACAGGAATCCTCCAGGTGTTTGACCCCCCGCCAGGCCTGACAGCCTCCTCAGAAGGCAGCAGTGAATCCAACTATTTGGATTTAGGGAGATTTTACCAATGTCCAGTTGGTTTACAATGTTTACCAATGCAGAGCTTTGCTTCCTGAGTGCTGCAGCGTGGCTGCCTCTGCAGAGGGCCCTGGCAGCCAGGGATAAAATCAGCCTGGGCATCATTTGGGAAAGGAAAAGTGGATCAACCGAGCAAGGAGAGCAGATCTGGCACCCAAAGCCATCTAAAAAAAATATCCTGGCACGAGGCTGCGAGGGCTATGAGAGAACCAAGAATTCTTTGTTAAGTGTCACCCGAGACCTTTTCCGCCCCAAAACCTCCGTCCCCACCAGCTCCATGGGCACAGCCTCGAGAGCCTCCCCTGCCCCTCCCTGCCAGCCAAGCATCTGCCAATGGATGGGTTTGGGATGGAGGGCAGCGCCCCAGGAACATGAAAGGAGACGTGTAAACACAGCCTGTGTCCGTGCAGAGCCTGTGGCTTGGTGCTGGCATTCCCAGGAGCAAAATCATTGCTCATTGAGCAAGAGCTGGAAAGGCAGAAAGAAAAGGAAAGGGCACAGGGTGACAGGGGAGGAGACACCATTCCCAGCTGCACGCCCCAATTCCAGCACTTGTTCCAGTGCTCTGGAAGGAGCAGCAGAAAGGGCAGGGAGCGGAGGGCCCCAGCCAGGCTCTGCACCAGGAGCTCTTTCCATGCCATTTCTCCATCCACGCACCTCAAGGAAGCTCCGGCTTATCTACAGCTCCCCAGACGGACAAAGCTTCCCGCAAACCCTCCCCTGCTCCCTGGACAACCGCAAACCACTTGTTTGCTGGAACTGAGCTCTCTTGACAGCCTGGGAGAAGCTCCAGGTGTTTGATTTTCCATTTCAAGGTTCCATGGAAATCGAACGCACACAGAGCCCAGCCCCAGCAGAGCTCCTCCGGCCCAGCAAGGGTTTTCCAACCGGAGGAGTGTGCAAGCACAGGGAAGGGAGGGAGGGAGCAAATATTAACTACACCTGTGCTAGTGAAACACCCAGGACCTGGTGAGAGGCAGGTCCAAAAGCCAAAAGCAGAGGAGGGAGCTCAGCCTCGTTATGCAACCTCGTTATTCAACGACCACAGAGACACCCTATAGGGGCTCTTTGTTTGCAGAGGGAAAGGAGAGAAATACCACCAATATCTGAGTCACAGGTTCACCAAGAGGCTCCAAAGACGTTTTCAGGTGGAAACTTTTGCAGGTTCACATGGTAATTTGGGAGGACTGGCTAATCCCCTGGCTCCACCCACCACCCTGTAACACAGCTCCTGCTGCTCTTGCATATATAGATAGGTATGGCCCTACACCTGGCTGCACACACCAGAGCCCGGACACAGAGCAATCCTAAACTTTCTTCCTCCCTGGCTGCCCTCCACCTGCTCCCACCATGAAGAAGGAAATACTAACCCTAGCCTTTGCTCGAGCCGTCTTTGTGGAGTTCCTCTGCACGCTCATCTTCGTCTTCATTGGGCTGGGCTCGGCGCTGAAGTGGCCGTCGGCGCTGCCCAGCATCCTGCAGATCGCGCTGGCCTTCGGGCTGGCCATCGGCACCTTGGTGCAGGCCTTCGGCCACATCAGCGGCGCCCACATCAACCCCGCCGTGACCATCGCCTTCTTCGTGGGCAACCAGATCTCCCTGCTCCGCACGCTGCTCTACGTGGTGGCCCAGCTGGTCGGGGCCATCGCCGGCGCCGGGATCCTCTACGGCGTCACCCCTGCCAACACCCGCGGCAACCTGGCCATCAACGCGGTGAGTCCCTGCCCGGGATCTCCYCTCTTCCCTGGCCTTCCCCTCGGCACCGGAGAGTCCGTGGGGATGGATCCTCAGCGCTCTGTCCCGCACGCACGGCGGGCTGGGAATGGGATGGGAGCGGAGCCGAGCTCTGACATGACGGCTTTATTGTGCGAGTGATGAGTGGGATGTTTTTCCCTCCTGTAATGAGGGCTTCCTCTGTCCTGAGGGCCCCGTGAGTCACCCGCACCATTGAGATATTCCTGAGTGCAGCCTCTCCACCTGGAGATTAGCGCGGGACAGGAGCCGTGCCAGCAGCAGGGGGAAGGGAGRGAGCAGAGCCCAGTCAGACCAGTATGGGCAGGGGGAGCAGGAGCCCACTGGAGCCAGAGCCCTGGGGGAGCTGGGAACAGAGACGGGTGGGGAGAGTGGTGGGCAAGAGCTGGAGAAGGGGCGAGGGCAGGACGGTGTCGAGGGACCCCGAGCAGTGGGGGCTGCTCCSAGGGGAGGAGGGGGGACAGCAGAACCCTCTGAGATAAGCAGGAATGAAGCACGGCCTGAAACCCTCGGGGCAGTGCTGGAGAACATCTGCAGTGAGAGTGGTGGAGCTGCTGCTCCAACCACRGACAGGCCTGGGGGCAGCACAGACGTTCACTGGGATGAGGAGCTCCAATGCCTCTCATTCCACAGGTTCCACATCCCAAACAAGCCAGATTTAGATAAAAAATGAGCTGTGATGGGTTGGGTCACTTTGTCCTTCCCAAGTCCAGAGGGGTCAAGTTCCCCTGAGAGTCCCCAGGGTTTTGTGCAGAGTCACTGGGACACATCCCAGCCCATGATCTTCATCCCAACCCTCTCCCTCCATCCCATCCCAGCTGCTCCTCATCCTCCTGGGCAGGTGCTCCACGAAGTGCAGGGTACAACAGGCTGCAAGGATCAAAGAAATGCAGGGAAAAGGGATTTGGTGGGAAAGCACTCAGTGTTTTGGAGATAGGRATGTGGAGAGCCCAGGGAAGGGACAGGCTCGGGGGAGAGACAGATCTTGGAAAATTACAAAGAAAGAAAGATTATTTCTTTCCTTTCAGAGAAGGAGCAGGGAGCTCAAGCAGGGGCTGGGCAGGGACCGTGGGGGCTTCTCCTCCAACTTCACCCTCCCAAACCTCCCAGCAAAGCACCCGGGAGCCCTCCGGTGGTGCTAAGCCCTGGGAGGGTTAATTATTGTCACTCTCGTGGTTCCAGCTCAACAACAACATAACCCCAGGCCAGGCCCTGGTGGTRGAGATCATCCTCACCTTCCAGCTGGCCGCCTGCATCTTCGCATCCACGGACAACCGGCGCAGCGGCGTCGGCTCCCCCGCGCTGTCCATCGGCCTCTCCGTCGCCGTGGGCCACCTGGTGGGGGTGAGTCCGGGGGTCCTGCGAGCACAGAGCTTCCCAAAATGCCCTCGAGGAGCACAGAGCTTCCCAAAATGCCCTTGAGGAGCACAGAGCTTCCCAAAATGCCCTCGAGCAGTTGGTCCTGAGGGAGCTGCTCTGGAGGAGCAAACACAGGAGATCCTGGGGTCTTTGGTGGTGAGGGGTCATCTCCAGCTCTCTGGAGCAGAGACACCGTCAGGGGACACCTCAGTCCCTGGTCCCAAAGGGTGGCTCCGATCTGCTCCTTAACCCAGGGTTCTCTCCACACCTTCAGATTTACTTCACCGGCTGCTCCATGAACCCTGCACGCTCCTTCGGGCCCGCCGTCGTCACCAGGAGGTTCAGCCCCGCGCACTGGGTGGGTGCTGGTGGCACTGGGGACAGGGACAGGTGGGGGCCACGTGGGGATAGGCAGGGACTGCCGTGGGAATGGCAGGGGTGGGGGTCTCAGGAAGGGCTAAAAGGGGCTGGAGAAGCAGGGAGGTTTTGCCCCTTGATGCATTGGGAACAATGAATCCCCGGGCACAGTGCCAGCCAGAAATGAACCCATCCCAGAGTAGGTTGGGTGGGAACAGCC
Organism: Sporophila hypoxantha; assembly: GCA_002167245.1. NCBI lineage: Eukaryota > Metazoa > Chordata > Aves > Passeriformes > Thraupidae > Sporophila > Sporophila hypoxantha. The sequence goes on along the minus strand of NDFG01000118.1, from coordinate 287,921 downwards.
TAAAAACTCATCCAGTCCCAAGCCATGCCATGGGCAGGGACACCTTCCACCATCCCAGGGTGCTCCAAGCCCCATCCAACCCAACCTTGGACACTTCCAGGCACAGAAATCAGCCGTGGTGCCYTCTGAGCACCATTGGTGCATCATCTGAGGGGAAGGAAGCCCACGGAGGAGCCCAGCTTGGCCTTTCCTCTCACCCAGCACTTCCTGCAAGCTCAGCCCCAGACTTACAGAGCAGGTTTGGCCCTCAGTGAGCACAGGCTGGGGGGGTTTCAGCCCAGGAAGTCTCTGGAACAGGTATTGTACTCTCTGCATGGCAGGGAGGGATGGATGGATAGGGATGGATGGATGGATGGAGGGATGGATGGATGAATAGGGATGGATGGATGGAGGGATGGATGATGGATGGATGGAGGGATGGAGGATGGATGGATGGATGGATGGATGGATGGATGGATGGATGGATGGATGGATGGATGGATGGATGGATGGATGGATGGATGGATGGTGGTGCCATGAGCAAAGCTGGAGCTGCAGCCCCAGGAGCTGCTCTCACCACGTCCCTGTTGCTTTCCAGGTGTTCTGGGTTGGGCCCATCCTTGGGGCTTGCTTGGCCTCCCTGCTCTACTTCTACATCCTGGTGCCCTACTGCATGAACATGTCTGACAGGGTGGCCATCATCAAGGGCACCTATGAGTCCGAGGAGGAGTGGGAGGAGCAGCGGGAGGAGAGGAAGAAGTCCATGGAGCTGACACCACCATAGGAGCAGCTGGCAAAGCAAGGCTGAGGGAGGGGAGGAAGGCCCACCCGTGGGCTCGTGTGTGCCCCAAGCCAGGCCACCACCACACCCAGCTGCAGCTGCTGATTCTTCATCCAAACCTTCCCATCCCGGCCCCCRGGGGTGCCGGAAGGCCGGGGGCTCTCTGTGTGTGTGTAAAGAACCCCTGCATGAGCTCTAGAACCTCTCCAGCTTCCCCACAGCCACAAAGCCCCTCAGCCAGGCCCTGGCACCCTCRGTGCAGCTCTGCACCCTGGCAGGGCCCCACACCCCACACCGGGGCACCTGCAGGACCTCACCTGGCCCAGGGATGGGAACACCTGGGGGAAGGGGAACAACTGCTTAGGGCAGGGGGGTGCAGCTACCCCCAGCCCAGGGGCTGCTCGTAGATGCTCTTTCACCTTTCCTGGTGCTGGGAGTCCTTTTTATTCCCAAAAGAAYGAGACTTTTTGGATTCTGTGTTGAGATCTTTGTATTATAGTTTATTATTTATTGCAAATAAAGGAAAGTTAAAAAAAATAAATTCCTGGGTTCAAATCAGCTCAAGTCTCAAAGCTGAGGAGGGAGAATGGATTGAGCTGGACACAAACTCATCCCAGAGGGTCAGAGAAATAGCAAGGGCTCAGACCCCGGATCCTGTGGGAGCTGCTGGGTTGGGAGGGGAAAACATGAATGCTGGGATGGATGAGTGGGTGCCTGTGCTGGAGTGGGGAAGAGCAGCAGGTGCAGGGCAGCTGGGGGTCCCTCCAGGGCTGGAAGGAGCAGGAGCAATCCTTGCAGTGCGGGGCAGCTGGGGGTCCATCCAGGGCTGGAAGGAGCAGGAGCAATCCTCACCTTTTCCATCCTCAGGGCTTCCAGCCCTTCCCACATGGCCGGTTTGACTCCAGCCGTACCAGTTCTCCCAGACAGCTCCGTGGGTGCCCTCAAAAAGTGACCCACAACTCCCCAGCCCCTCACCTGTGCCAAACCCACACCTTCACCTGACCTTCTGCTCTGGCCCTGCTCTTCCAGTTCTACCACAACCCTCTGCCAGAGCAGCTCCCGGCACAGGGACACTGGCACAGGGACACCAGCACAGGGACAGGAACACCAGCACAGGGACAGGGACACTGGGACACCAGCACAGGCACAGGGACACTGGCACAGGGACACCGGCACAGGGACACCGGCACAGGCACAGGGACACTGGGACACAGGGACACCGGCACAGGCACAGGAACACCAGCACAGGGACAGGGACACTGGGACACCAGCACAGGCACAGGGACACCGGCACAGACACAGGCACACCAGCACAGGGACACAGGCACAGGGACACCGGCACAGGCACACCGGCACAGGCACAGGGACACCAGCATGGGACACTGGGAGAGGGACAGGGACATGGGGACAGGGACACTGGGAGAGGGACACCGGGAGAGGGACACCAGGACCAGGACACTAGGACAGGGACACCAGCACAGGGACACTGGCACAGGGACACCCAGCCCAGCCCCCTCCCCTCCTCCTGCTGCCCAGGGGAGGTTCCCCCCACGGAGAGCTCCCCCATTCCAGGTTCAGCTCCCCCATCCCAGGTTCAGCTCCATCCCACCCTGAGGGTCCTGCAGCCCTGGGAGCTCCCCCATCCCAGGTTCAGCTCCCCCATTCCAGGTTCAGCTCCATCCCACCCAGAAGGGGGAGGCTCTGCCCCGAGAGCTCCCCCATTCCAGGTTCAGCTCCCCCATCCCAGGTTCAGCTCCATCCCACCCTGAGGGTCCTGCAGCCCTGGGAGCTCCCCCATCCAGGTTCAGCTCCATCCCACCCTGAGGGTCCTGCAGCCCTGCCGGGGCAGCCCCACCTGGATTTTGGCACCCCTGGACCTGCAATCCCGGCTGAGCCTGGGGACAGCACCGTCACTCCCCCAGCTGTCCCCAGAAGGGGTTGGGGACAAGCAGGAGGAGGAAGGGAGGTAGAAGAGCCCTTTGGGTCAGCAGCGGGGCAGGAAATTAAACCCTGCAACCCCCCCAAGCTCAGGGATGAGCTGAGGACCCCCCACACCTCAGTTTCCCCTTTTGAGGGATTTTCAGCCACCTTCCCATGGGGGATGAGAAGAACACCAGCCCTGGAGAGATTAAAGCAGATCCCAGAGACCCCCTCTCAGGGGCTGGGGCAYGGCAGCCCCCCCAAAACCTGCATCCCCCCGTGTGCTTCCCCTGCACCCCAGGACCCTGGGGATGCACCCAAAGGATGCACTCAGCCCCCCCAAATTGGGAATCTTGGCCATCCCCCTGGTTCTGGAGCTCTGAACCCCATCCATCCCCACAGCAGAGCAGGGATGGGGGAGCCCCAGGGGGAACTGGGGACCACCACAGCTCCCCCAGGTGTGCCCAGCCCCCCCAGTCCCTCCAGGTGATCAGCAGCAGGGGAAGGAGCCYGGGCTGGGTGTGAGCCCTCCTGGGATGAATCAGAGGCTCCTGCAGCTCCAGCTCTGTGTCAGCACAAAAACCACCCAGGGCCCAGCCCTGAGCCCAGCTCGGGCACTGCCGGGGGGATCTGGGGTCAGTGGCACCCCAGGGCAGGGCAGGCGCAGCTGAGCCCAGCAGGACCCCTCAGAACAGAGCCCAGAGCTCCTTCCCCCCAGCTCCCCTGGGCCCTGAGGATTTGATCCAGGCAGGGAGGTGAATTCAACCCAGACTCAATTTTGGCATCCAGCAAACCCCGTGACCTCACCTGGCCAGGGCAGGGCCCAGGGCAGGGCTGGGAAAGGACTGAGGGCCTCCCACCTGTCCTCACCTGTCCAGCAATGGGAACAGCAGCACTTGGAAACYAATGGAGAATTTATTATTACTACTTCTTTAACATTCCAGCTCCTTCAGACTCATTTTTAATTAGATTGGAAGGCTGGGAGACAGCAGTGCTCCACTCACTCCCTGAGCAGAAATTGGCTTTTCATGGAGAAATTCACCTTTATTTCAGCAGAAACAGCAAGGCCAGGCACAAACCTGTGTTCACACTGACTTACCTGCAGTGCTGTGCTGGTTTTCCTGCTTCTCCCTAAAACAGGAGTTTAATTTCCATTCCATTCCATTCCATTCCATACCTCTCCACCATTGTTTGGGGTATAAAAAGGTGAATTACACTTTATTACCAGCTTTTCTTACCCTAATTTAAATGTTTCTCACCAGGTGAAACCACTCCAAAGGCACCTCATTACCATTCCTGGGTGGTTCTKCTCTAATTAAGGGTTATTCCCTGAACGTGCCCACGAGCAGCTGCTCTGCTCTAAGAAGATTTCACAGATAATTCCTCACTCCTGAGTACCTTTTCCATCCTCAGGTAATCACTGCTCAGCTTTAAAAACTGGATAATTTTTTTCCTGGAGGGAAGACAAGCCCAGGATTTTCACAGGTTGCAGCAGTCTGGAAACTTCACATTTTAAATACATCAAAGGGCTTTCAGGTCTATTTAAGTCTAGTTAAGAAAGATCTCCACCAGATAATTTAAATTCCCTGAATCCCTGGACAGGGGAAGGAACCAGGGCCATGGGAAGAAGCAAAATTCAGTGGAAATGGCCCAGTTAAGGATTTTTCTGTGGGATGCAGAAGCTTCTTTGTTTCTGTTCCTTGCAGAGGGTGAGGCCCAGCTCTGTCCAGGAGGGAGCGGGGACAGAGCTCCACATCTGGGGCACATCCCTTCCACCCTGCTCCCAGCTCCAATTATTTTGCATCCCTGAATGTTTCCCTTGAATCCTCAGGTCCTGGAGAGCAGGGCCTGGTTTCATCTGGAAGCTCAGCCCAGCTTGCTGGGAAGATGAGGAGAAAAAACCCCAGGAAATCCCAGAGAGGGAGAAAAGCATCACAGAGGGGCTTGAATCCCAGCTGGGAAAGCCCAGGGAGCACCTCCCTGCTGCAGGAGGAATTCCAGGGCTGCTGTGGAGAGCCCTGAGCAAGCAGAGAGCAGCTCAGGAGCACCACGAAGGAGCTGAGCCAGAGGAGAGAACTGAGAAYACAGAACAGAACCCAGAACTCAGAATAAAGAATACAGAACAAAAACCCCAGAATACAGAACAGAACTAGAATTCAGAATGAAGAACACAGAACAGAACCCAGAATACAGAACAGAACCCAGAACTCAGAATAAAGAGCCCAGAAGAGAGCTCGAGGCTCCACACCAGGAAACTTTATTCCTGCAAATACTGACGTTTCCAGAACATTTCCAGAGCATTTCCAGGGTTAAAATGCCTCCAGAGAGGAGTGAGCTGTGCCCCAGGAGCAGAGCCCAGCCTGGGTGTTGGCATTAGTCATGGCACAGGCTGTGCCAGCACCCACCTCCTCCAGAGCCTTCCTCCTCCTACTCAGCCTCTGTGCAGCCTGTTGTGCCATGAAATCCCTCGTTAGGAGCCAGGAAACAGCTCCCAGGCCACCGAGGGACAGCAGCCACCCTTCCTGTTGTCACCCCGGCCAGGAACGCGGCCTCCGCCTGAGCAGCACCTCCTGCAATTTGTGTTTGGCTCCCGGCTCAGTTCACGGGGATTTGGGGGTCAGGCTGGGCACCCCCCCGGTGCTGCCAGTGCCACCAGTGCCCTGCCTGGTCCCCACAGTGCACTGAGACCCCAGTGTGTTCATAATTCATGGAAATGTGAGAGCTGCCCAAAAACCACCCAGGACATTGAGGGGGCGAAGGGCTGGAGATGTCCAGAGAGCAGGGAGGGCAAGAGGAGCTCCAAAGGTGCTTCTGTTCCCACTAAACACCTCCCACAGCCCCSCAAATGCCTCTTTAATAACTCCCAACTTTAATTTAAAGTCCCAACTCCTACAGCCCAAAAAAACGCCTCTTTAATAAATCCCAACAACTTCAGTGAGTCCCAACTTAGCTTTTAATAAGTCCCAACTCAACTCTAGTAAGTTCCAACTCCTTCAGCCCCTTCAGCCTTCAAGCCAGAACAGTTGGGAGTTTTTAGCAGAGGTCCCAAGGTGGGGACCAGGAGCGGACAGGTGTCCCCCCTGCTCTGGGAGAGCCGAGGGTGCCGAGGGCATCTCCTGCTGCCCTCTGCTGGGATTGCCGTGGGGAAAGGAGAGGAGGCCAGGAAAACCCTCCCCAAAACAGCCCCAGCTGGGGGAAAACCCCTCTGTTGTTTCCACCCACCCTTCCCAGAGCTCAGCCTCAGCACCCCATGGAAATGGAGGTTCCTCCCTGGGGACTCCGTTCGTTCGCACTGCCGGCGGCACCGCTGTTCCCGCTGCCAAGTTTCCTCTTGCTCAAGGTTTTGCCTCGGCTTTCCAGGATCTGTTTGTTCTTAATCACCCTCCAAACAAAGTCCAGGCGGCTCCTCTGAGGGCTGCTGGTGATGGCATCAATAAAAATCAAGGGTAATAAGAARGGAAGATAAAGGCGCCCTGCAGGCCCGAGCTTGGCCTGACAAAGGGGCTTTGTTGGGAAAGGTCAGCTCTGGAGCTGAGAGGGTTTTCCAGGCTGGAGAAAGCAAGAACCCAGCAGGCAAGGAGGGGATTTTGTTAAACTGCAGCCCTGGGGTGAGGTGTTGGAGCTGCCCCAGCTGCTCCAGCCAGGCTTCGGGCTGAGTTCCTCCGGAACAGGAGCTCTCCAAGCTCGGTGCCTCCATCCAGCCCCAGGATGGCAGGAAAAGGAGGACAGGACTTCGAGGGCCCTCTCCATGCACAGAACCACTCAGGAGAACTGGGGCCTGATCCATGGCAGAAACAACCTCTGAAAAATCACCACGAACCCRCAAAATAAACCAAATAAATCCCCTGGCACGAGGCCTCCAGGATCCAGGCCCGGCTCTGCCACTTGACATTAATCCTGCTTGGCAAAGGCCACGGGAGCTCCTGTGCCCAAAGCAAGGTGCAGCTGCAGGTTGGGATAAAGCCCTCTTGTGCAGCCAGGATTAAAAATGGGAATGAAAACAAACTTAAATGTCCAGCACAATCGACCTTTTCTAAAAAGTCAGAAAAAAAAAAAAATGATTCCTCTTCCCCAGCAAAACTTTCAGCTTTTACCAGTGGGGATTTTTCCCTCCTGCCCAGGAGCTGGTTTCTCTGGGGACAGGGCAGTTGGTTCCCTGCCATGCAGCCAAAGAAAATGAGACCATTCTCCATTCTTTTTATTTTAATTCCTTATTTTTTAAGCTACTTATCCCAACAGCCAATTGTTTCCTCACCWGGAGCCCCCCGTTTGGAGATCAGAGTCCGCAGGAATTCTGAAATTCTGTTATCACCCTCATGGGGAAGGGATATAAAACTGAGCTTGTTTTCTTATCTCTTGGAACAGAAACCGCCGGTGTGTTTCGCAAAGGAGCCCTGTAGGAACAGTTAATCAGTGGATAAAAGCGTGTTGGGTGTGCAAACACAACCTTATCCCACTGCTGACATCAGGGCTTGCATCTCCACGGCTTYGCCCTGGATTTTTGCCACATTGTGTTCGGATTTTGAGCTGAGCTGCGGAGCTGGGCTGGGCAGAGCTGGGCTCTCTCTCTGCAGCAGCAGAGCTGTGCTGGGCTTTGCTCATCCCTCCGGCACCATCCAACCCCCGAGTGCTCCTTTCTTCCCATGGAAACAGGAGTGAACCTGAGAGCTCCCCTCGTGCAGCAGCCACCCTGAGCCCGGGCTTTGCAGCAGAACAAGGTCTCAGTGTGGTTAACTGTCAGAACTCAGGACATCCCTCAGGGTGTCCAGAGCTGCCGGGGGGCTCAGAGACCCTGGCACGGAGCCCAGAGCACCTGTGGGTTTGATTTTTGACCTCTGGAGCAAGTTGCCAGCTTTGTATGAGGATCTGAAAGTCACAGAAGTTTGAATAGTATAATAATAAAATTATCACAGGGTGAAAATGTAGATTTTAGGATTTTTGGTATGGGGGTTATGGGGACAAGATGGAGGAACTTGGACGTGCCCAGCCTTTCTTCTTCTTCTTCTTCTTGGTCTCCATTTTCTGCAGTGATGCTGGCACTTTGGGATTGGTTTAGAGTAGAAGCTCACTGTCTAACATACGTGATAGGTATTGGGAAGTAAGCGTAAATATTGTACACGTAGCTTTTAGTATAAAAAACTAACACCACCCCAAGGGCTGGAAACAATCACCAGCTTTGTGTGAGGAGTTACAAGCCACAAGAGTTTGAGTAGAACGATAGTGAATTAATCACAGGGCGAAAATGTAGAATTTTGGGGTTTTTAGAATGGGGGTTCAGGAGGCAAGATGGAGGAATGTGGGCATGTCCCGTCCTTCTCCTTCTTCTTCTCCATTTTCTGCAGTGATGCACTTTGGGATTGGTCTAGAGTAGAAGCTCACTGTCTAACACAGGTGATAGGTATTGGGAATTAAGGGTAAATATGTTATACGTAGTTTGTAGTATAAAAGGACAACTCYGCCTCGGGGGCGGCCAGASTGCCTGTGGCTGCCTTGCTGRGCAGACCTTGGCTGGGCAGAAAGGAAATTTTATAGATAAGAATTAATAAACAATTTCAAGACCRAAAAGTGAAGAGTCCAGACTCGTTCTTCAGCCACGTGGGCTGAAACAGAGACATCCTATGTCGCAGACATCTTTTCATGAAAAATCCTTTTCTTAGGATTTTTCCTCCTGAGAAGCTCAGAGGCCTCAGGAACAAAATGCAAACATTGATTATCTCCTGCTGTGGAATGCAACAGGTGGATCTTTGATTGGCCCATTTTGGATGTTTATAATTAATGGCCAATCACAGCYCAGCTGGCTCAGACAGAGAGTCCGAGACAGCTGCCTTTGTTATCATTCTTTTCTATTCTYAGCCTAGCCTTCTGATGAGAACCTTTTCTTCTATTCTTTTAGTATAGTTTTAATGTAATATATATCATAAAATAATAAATCAAGCCTTCTGAAACATGGAGTCAGATCCTTGTCTYTTCCCAAATCCGAAAACYCCCTGTGAACACCATCACAATCCTACACATCTCGGGGCAGCAATTAACAACCATCAACCCGAGAGTCAACCAGAGCCCCCCCCAGGGCAGGGAACACCCCCCACCCCGGGCAGGACCCCAGACCACCCCTGGATGAGCCATCCCGGGATGGTGGGAGTGAGATCCAGCGGCAGATCCAGCACTGGGCTCCTTCAGCTCGGGATGATGCTCTTTAGGACCAGTTCTGGTCTCAAACCCAGCCCAARGGGGCCAAACCAGGCACTGCCAGGGGTGTCTCAGGTGGAGGCAGCTCCTGCCCCAGCTGGGGGTCCCAAATCCTCCTGCCCAATGTCTGGGGATGGTCAGGATAAATCCTGCAGCCAGATCTGAAACCCGGGCTCAGGCTGGGACCAGAAGAAAGACCCCGAGGGGCTGGAGTGAGTCTAGAGCCAGGAATGGAGCTGGGAAAGGGCTGGAGCAGCAGGGAAGGGTCTGGAGAKCTCCTGAGGGATCTGGGAGGGCTCAGCCTGGAGAAAAGGAGGCTCAGGGGGGACCTYGTGGCTCTGCACARCTCCTGACAGGAGGGGACAGCYGGGACAGGCTCAGGCTCTGCTCCTGGGACAGSAATAAAGGGCCTGGGGAAGTTTAGGTTGGGAAATTTCCTCACTGTAAGTTTGTCCAGCCCTGGCACTGGGGCACTGCCAGAGTCATCACCCCTGGAAGTGTCCAAAACCCACAGGAATGTGGCCCCTGGGGGCCTGGTTAATGCGGCTGATGCTCTCGGAGGTTTTCTCCCAGCCTGGATGATTTCTACACCTTGGGAAAAGGAGGGCTCAGACAGTCCAAGGCAGCCAAAGAGCTGAACGTCCCAGCTCCAGGTGAAGGAGCTGAGGCTGAAGGGTCCTCGTGGTGCAGCTGCAGCTCCCGGGGCTCCTTGCCATCCCCAGGGAGAGCAGGAGCTGCAGCCAAGCCTCGGCGGCTGAGCAAACACGGGCGGCTGCTGTCCAAGCAGGCAAGTGAATCTGGAGGCACAATTTGTCATCTAATTGCAGCCACACCCCCCGGGATTAATTGCTGCATTTGAATTCAAAGCAGGGCAGATTTACGGCCCCATCAGGTTTCATCAGCCGTTACTGGTGATTGATGCCCAGCTAAAAGCACTGCAAAAGGGCCCTAATAGGGTTGGGTTTTTTTCAGAGTTAGGAGTATTTGGGTTGTTTGATCATCCCCAAGCCTGCAAGCGAGGGGAATTAAAACCTTGGCCACATTTGCTGCAGACTCCGCTGAAGGTTTTTGGCTCGTGCACGAGGGGAAGTTGCCTCGGGAGGGTGTCTAAGATTTGCACAGAATTATGGGCAGGAAGAAGAGTCAGGGAAACAAAACCCTGACGTTTTTCCACATTCAAAGCCAGAGGGACATTTAGCAGAAATAAGCCTTTAACCAGGATAAACCATTAACTACCATCTGCCTCTGTCTCAGATAAAGAGGGGAAATTAACCCCACCCTGCCCCAAGATCAGCCGTTGTGAGGCTGCAGGTGTGTAACCACCGAGGTGCAGGCTCAAAACCATCCCACAGCTCCCCATACCATCCCTCAGCCATCCACAACCATCCCATAACCTCCCAAAAACCTCCATTTCCCAAACCATCCACAGCTCCCCAAACCATCCCACAGCCTCCTCAAACCACCCACAGCCACCCAAAAACATCTCACAGCTCCCCAAACCATCCCATAGTTCTCCAAACCATCCCTCAGCCACCCAAAACCATCCCATAACCTTACAAAACCATCCACAGCCTCCCCAAACCATCCCTCAGCCACCCAAACCATCCCACAGCCACCCAAAACCATCCCTGAGCCATCCAAAACCATCCCATAACCTCCCAAAAACCTGTTTCCCAAAACATCCAGTCACCCCAACCATCCCATAGCCACCCAAAACCATCCCACAGCCTCCTCAAACCACCCACAGCCACTCAAAACCATCCCATAACCTCCTAAAAACCTCCATTTCCCAAACCATCCACAGTCACCCAAAACCATCCCTCAGCCTTCCCAATCACCCCACACCCTTCCCAAACCATCCACACCCTCCCCAAATCCTTCCTCAGCCACCCAAAACCATCCCATCACCTCCCAAAAACCTCCGTTTCCCAAACCATCCACAGCCATCCAAAACCATCCCACAGCCACCCAAAACCATCCCACAGCCACCACAAAAACATCCACCAGCATCCAAAACCATCCACAACGCACCCCAAAAAACATCCACACAGCCAACCTAAAAACCAGCATCCTTCCCCAAACCATCCCAACAAGACCCCCCCAAAACCACCCCACATCACCCCAAACACCCCTTCAGCCATCCAAAACCATACCAGAGCCTCCTGAACCACGCCACAGCCCCCCAAACCCTCCCACAGCCMCCCAAAACCATCCCTGAGCCATCCAAAACCAYCCCACAGCCCCCCAAAAGCACCCCACACCCTCCTCAAACCATCCACAGCCTCTCAAAACCAGTGCTCAGAGCTGGTGATGCCCAGAGCTGCCCAGTTCAGCTCCTGTGGGGTCCCARTATGAACCAGCAAGCACTGCTGCTGGGCCCTGAGGCTGCTCAGAGCACCCAAGGCTTCCCCAAAAACACCTGATAGTACCCAAAAAAAGTCTTTCCTCCGCAAAGGAAATGGAAACCACCTTTCATTGCAGGGAATGGTGCTGGGAGCACCCTGGAGGGTCAGGGAGCAGGAGGGGCCACCCAGGAGGACCAGGAGAAACCGGGGTCCCTGAGGAGCTCCAGAGAGCAGGAGACACCACCAGGGAGGGCCAGGGATCMRAAGGAGCAGCCAAGGAAGGCCAGGGCTGGGGCTCRTGCAGGGCTCAGACCCCAGGTGTTGCAGGCACCGTGGGCTCAGCCAGGTGTGTCCYACACCCTGCTCCACCCACCAAGGCTCAGCCAGAAGAGGTGAAATGCACCAGTTCAGCCGGGTGAGAGGACTGAGGCTCCAGCCTGACCTCCAGGTGACCCCAAAGACCAGCTGCCGGTGATGAGGAGGAGCAGGGACAGCAGCAGAGGTGTCACCATGGCTGGGGACCCACTGGTGTCCCGGTCCCAGGGGTGAGAGCCCCATGCTCCACCCCAAAGAGYTTCACCTGCAAATCCCATTTTCTCACCCATCTCCCAGCCCAGCAACGGGCTCAAACTGCTTTCTGCTCCAACCCCCACTGATGAAACCACTTCCAACTCTCCAGGCTCATGTCCAAGTTTCCCATGGGCAAAGCCTGTCCTTGGCCCCCAGTGGCTCCATGTCCATGCCCAGCAATCATGGACATTGAGAGCTCAGAGAAGGTGCCTGGGAACAAGAGGGACCTCACCCAGTTTGTCAGCAGCAATGTGAGAAGAGTCATAAATCCATCAGAAATGGGGATCCACCACAGGGATCAGCCTGAGCTGGGTTTTGGAGAGGGCCCAAGTTTTGGCTTCTCACAGCTCAACCCATCAGGTCCCACTCTTGGCACCAGCTCAGCTTCCCATCCCACCCCACTGCTCCTCCCTAGCACCAAGCCTGTGGGACTTCAGCTCCAAGATGTTTCCTGCCAAAAACCAGGCACAAAGGGGAGAGGAAATAATCCCCAGCCCTTCAGAGAAAGGGCTTCACCGAAAATACCCGGCGAGAACACAGAGTTTCACTCTGGAGTGGCCCCTCCCTTGGCTCTTCAATACCTCCAAAGCAAAACAGAAAAACCAGCCCAAAAAATGCTRAGACCAAACCCAGGCACTCGGCGTCACAGGGGAGGTTCCAGGTGGAACCAGTGACCCAGGGAGGTTTTCTTTGCCAGATTTGCCTTGGCCACTGTGGCACCTCCAGCTGTGGTGGGGAGGAGGAGGCCACAAACCCCTTCAAGAGGAAAATGGGGGTGAAAAGTGCTGATTCCCAGGGCCCCGGGCTCAGAACCACAGCTGGGGGACAGATGGGGACATTCTCCAGTCCCTGCCCTGGGTTAGAGCCTGGGTTGGGCTCTGTGGGCAGCAAAGGCCTCTCAGAGGAGCCAAGGGGAAGCCAAAGCCTTTATTGTTCCCTGTTAGCCATAAATCCCCTCAAAAGGAAGCATCCCCTGGTTTGAMCCCACTCCAGCAATCTGGGTTAAATTTAAGAGCAGGCTTAAACACAAACTTCCCTGCCCATGGCAGGGAYGTGGAACTGGATTTAAGGTCCCTTCTAACCCAAATCATCTGTGCTTCCATGACAAACTCATCGTGTTCCCAGCCTGATTTCAGACAGTCCCAGCAGGACCAGGTCCCACCACCCCCGTGGGAGCAGCCCTGGCTCCTCCTGCCTCTCCCCACTCCTGGAGATCAGCTCACCCTCATGAGAGCTCCTGGGGAAAAATGGGGAAAGGGCTGGATGGGGACTGGATGAGAGTTGATGGATGTGGAGTCTGGACACGCTCCAGGAGTTTTCCCCCATCAGCTTTTTTGGTCCCTGCTCCATCCATCAGAACAGGATGCTCTGGTAGCCTCAAAGCTGCTTCTCCAGGGATGCTCCCAGAGCCAGAGTTTGACCCCAAACCATCCCAATTTTGCTGTGATGTCACTGTGATGTCATCAGGATGGCACAGACAGCACCTCCAGCTTGGGGCCTCCCTCCCTCGAAAAGAGGAATCGCCGCGGTCCTTGGAGGGGCAGGACCGGAGTTCTGGGAGCCTCGAAGGGAGGAGGAGGAGGGGACGAGGATGATGAAGGGCAGGGGAGGAAGGATGGGCAGAGGAAGGATGGGCAGGGAAGGACAGACGGACAAACGCTGCCACCTGGTGTCCATGAAAACCTCTCAAAGTCCTGAACCGGGATGGATCCAGCTCTGCGGGATCCCAAAGCTCAGGGTCCTGCCTGTGGGGCTCCTCCAGCCCGGGAGCTGGAAAAGRGAGCTGGGTTTGCTCGGAATGGGGAAGCACCACGTCCCAAAGGGCTGCAGAAAATCCCCAAAGGGCTGTGGGGAGRGGGTCCCATGGGGCATTTCCTGAGGCCGCTCCAGCACTGGGAGCCACGGTGAGGAAACCACACGAGGAGCATGGGCGGCTGAGCTGAATCTGCCCTCCCCGAGCTGCCACCTCCGCAGGCAGCGCCGTGCCCTCCCGGGCCGGGGGACATTGCAAACGGCGACATCGTGAGCTAATTTGGTGGCATTAATAACAAACATCCCACCCGAGTGACGGGCAGCAGAGCTGGCCCCGTCCTSCCGAGATCCAGCTAATTAATGTCCCCCTCCCTCCTCGGGGGATGTCAGGCTCCCTCCAAAGGCCGCGAGTGGCCCTCATTAAAGGCTCATCAGGATGAGCGTCCCCCGAACACCGACCTTATTTTGACAGTGGCAGTAATTACGGAACTCTCCGTGCTGGAATGACAATAATTACCCAGGCACGAGCAGAAAGGTCCCGGGTGGGGGAGAGAGCACAGAAAGCTCTGGAGAAAGAGAAAAAAAAAAGAGAAATCTGCACCCGGAGCCCCCATCTCTCCTGGTGGGAGAGACAAGGCCCAGCTCCCCAGGACTGGCTCTTGTCTCCCAGTGCCTGGGGGAAAAGGCACATTCAGACCCCCAGACACCAAACCCGGACATTCTTCCTTGGCTGGAAACGCCCCAGAGATCCCAAAGCTGCCCTGGAAGCACCTCCTGCCATCCACGCTGGGAATGCAGAGCCCCCAGGAGCCCACCTGGCCCCCAGGCGGGGGGCAGCTCCTCAGGGAGCTGAGGGCTCTGCCCTGGGCCCCCCTGGGAGCCCCCACCCTCCTCCAGGCCCAGATCCAGTTCTTTAGATTTGCCCTCAGTTTTCCTCTTCTCCTTTTTCCTTTTCCTTCGCTGGATTCAAGGATTTGAAACAAACGAGCCCAGTTCCTATGGGACACCCTGGAAAACTCTGAACCAATGAGTTCCAGCTGTTCCCAGGGCTCCTGGGCTGAGCCTGGATGTCTGATGGGGATCCAGAACTGCAGCCCCTCATGGGGCCATCATTTCACCCCCAAATCCCATAAATCACAGGGAACATCCCAAAATCACAGGGAAACATCCCAATAAATACAGGGACATCCAATAAATCACAGGGAACATCCAAAATCACAGGAACATCCAATAAACAGGGAACATCTCCAAAATCACAGAGAACATCCCAGTTCCAGGTCTGGACTGGGGCAGCACACCAGGCTGGGATCACAAGTGGGATCTGCCTGGCTGAGGAGCTGCAGCAGGATTTCACACGGCAGGAAGTGTTTGAGACACAAATCATTGGTTTGTGCCTTTGCTCTTTTTCCCTCCTTGTTTGTTTTCTCCAGTGAAGGTGCTGGAAAGGGGAGCCCGTGGGCAGAGGAATCCTTGCAGGACACACTGTGCCAGCAAGAGGCCAGCTCACCTGAGAGGAGGAAACCACAGGTCACTGCTTTGGTCCAAAAAGTGGGAGAAAAAAAAGAAAATATAAGAAAAACAGCAACCAATTTAAAAAAAAACCCTTCATTGAAGGCGTCAGTTGGAAATCCACCAGTAGCAACATTGTCTGCAGCAGCCCCACTCCACAAAAGCTGTAATGATTCACAGTGACCCGTCTGAGGAAAAGCAGGATACCTGTGACCCACCTGTCAGCTCTGGGCATCCTCCAGATGAGTTTAAAAGCACCAGGGAAGAGAAGAGTTCAGCCAGAACTGGCTCCAAGGAGGAAAATCGGGTCTGGTGTGGAGGGAGCAGCTCAATCCCAAGGTAGGTGCCTCTCTCTCCCTCCTTCTCCCAGTCTCCAAAGGAATGTAACCAGGTGAAGAAAGCATTTGGTGATGGCAGCAGAAGTCTGGTTTTTGGCAAATAAAGGGTGGGAGGTGGCATTTTATTCTGCAGAATTTCTGAGGTGTCCAGCAGAAATAAGGAATGTAAAATACGAATAAACCTGCTCATCTGGAATGTGCTTTTCGAGCAGTGGGAAAGTTCTCCACCAGCACTGTGTGATAATTCCAGGATAGAAATGTCACCCCCGACAGAAAAAGGAGTTTTTGGGATAAAGCTCATTGCAATTTTATCTTTGGGTGCTGTTCTCCATGCCGTGTGCCCACGGGGAGGGTGAGGATGGGTTTGCCACACACCCACCCCATCCTCATCCTGCCCACAACCACGGGCAGGGGCTGGTCCCACGGGCATCAGGGCTGTGCTGCCAGGGCTTCCTGCAGGGCTTGGGATGGGAACTGCAGCCAGGAAATCCCCACGTTTCTGCCTCCCCAGGAGCCCAGATGGTGCGGTGGCTGTACCTGTCCGGGCTGCTGCTCGCCGTGCTCATCCCGGCCGGAGGGCAGGTGGCTCCCAGGGACCTGGAGGAGCTGTCCAGGTACAGGGCTGGGTGGAGCAGGGCTGTGGGAGCAGCTTATCCCTCTCCACTCCTGTGGCTGCCCAGTCTCCCTATTCAGTTTATTTTTGTATGGATCCCTTTATGTATCCTTTTATGTTCCGTTTATTTTGTATGGATCCATTGTCGTTTGTATGTTCCCATTTATTTGTATGGATCCCGTTTATGTATCCATCTTGTATGTTCCCGTTTATTTTGTATGGATCCCATTTATGTATCCGTTTTATGTTCCGTTTATTTTGTATGGATCCCATTTATGTATCCGTTTTCTATGTTCCCATTTATTTTGTATGGATCCCTTTATGTATCCGTTTTCTATGTTCCTTTATTTTGTATGGATCCAAACAAATTCCCTCCGGCTCCAGAGCTCCTGGGCTGAGCCTAATGTCTCACGGGGATCCAGAACTGCAGCCCCTCATGGGCCATCATTTCACCCCCAAATCCCCACACAATCACCAGGGAAACATCCCCAGTTTCAGGTCTGGACTGGGCAGCACACCAGGCTGGGATCACGAGTGGGATCCTGCCTGGCTGAGGAGCAGCAGCAGGAATTTCACACAGCAGTTCCTGGCAAGTATTCCCTGTAGGGAATCCCAGGATTTCCTGCCTGGGTCAGAGCAGAGACACCCTGCCCAGGCCAGCCAGGCTGAGCTGAGCCCCATCTGGGCTGGTGCTCCCTGGCACCTGTCCTGTGGTGAATCCAAAGTCACCCTGGAGTGCAGAGGATGGTGCAAACCTCGGAGCAGCCCCATGTTCCTGCTCTGATGGAGGAGACAGGGACCAGGTGGAGGTTGGGATCCACCAGCAGGAAAAGAGGGGGATGATTTGGGACAGGACACTGGATGTGCTTATTGGATGCCAAGGAATCCAGGCCAGGCTTGGCAAACCTCCAGAAACTGAAACAAGAATTGTGCGTTTGATTTGTAGGAATCATATTAAATATTGCAGATTTATTCCTCTGCCCTATTCCATCTTTACTGGGGATGATCCTCACAGGAACAGGTTTTGGAGGGCACAGGCCCACCCCCTGGGCATCCCTGGGGGAGGATCCTGCTGGGGTGTCCATTCAACCCCATTTTCCTCCCTTCTCCTCTCCACCCTGAGCAGATGGAAGCTGTTGGGACCCCAGAACTCCCAGAGCTTCCTGTCCACCATCAAGCGACACTCGGAGGGGACCTTCACCAGCGACTTCACGCGGTACCTGGACAGGATGAAGGCCAAGGACTTCGTGCATTGGCTCATCAACACAAAGAGGTGCCAGGAGCAGGGAGAGGGGTGGGATTGTGCAGGGAACAACCCCCACCTCCCAGTCCTGATCCTCATGGAGAGCTGGAGAGGGAGCTGGAGCAGTGCCAGGACACAGGGAATGGCTTCCCACTGCCAGGGCGAGGAATGGATGGGATATTGGGCAGAATTCCTCCCTGTGAGGGTGGGGAGGCCCTAGAATGGATTTCCAGAGCAGCTGTGGTGCCCCGGGTCCCTGGCAGTGCCCAAGGCCAGGCTGGAGCAGCCTGGGACAGTGGAATGTCCTCCCATGGCATGGGTAGGGTGGGATAGCTTTGAGGTCACTCCAACCCAAACCATTCCATGATTCCATGAAATTCTGGATCGGTGCCAAGGCAGGGTTGGACTCCCTTTTCCTGCTGCCCAACAGCTCCTGGGGATCCTCTCATTTCTTGTAATAAGGTCAAGGAAAATGGAGGCATTTGTGGTGGGATTGGAACTCTGGGATGGGAAAGGGCTATTTCATCTCACATTTTCCTCCTCATTCCAGCCTTACCTCCTGGGATCACTGGCATTTCTGTTCCAGCCATTCCCAAGGGGCAGTTCCTCCCTGAGCGAGGGAACCCTCCCTGCCTTTCCCAGCCCCTGATTTTAGCAGGAGTTTCCATCTCCTGAAGCTCTTTGGGGTTTGTTTTTAAGGTACAATTAACAGCAAATCCAGCAGCAGCTCTCCAGCCACATCCACGTGGGAAGGTTGGGCCTCTCCTCATCTGCCAGGATCAGGAGCTCCACAGGACGACTCACCCATCACCCACAGATCCCAGACCCAGCCCCTGGTGTCCTAGGGAGCTTCAGGGAAGGATTTCCGCAGCTCCCAGACCCAGCCCATGATCCTGAAGCTCCACAGAAGGATTCACAGCTCCTGGACCCAGCCCATCGTTCCTGGAAGCTGCAGGTGATGGGTGAATCCTCTCCTGCAGCTCCCAGCCCCAGCCCCTTGGCCTGGGAGCTCACAGAAGGATTCACAGCTCCTGGACCCAGCCCATGGTCCTGGGATCTCAGGGGATTCACCCATCACCTCTGCAGCTCCTGGACACAGCCTGTGGTGCCTGGGAGCTCCAGGGGAAGGATTCCAGCTCCTGGACCCAGCTCATGGTCCTGGGAGCTCCTCCTGGACTCTGCCTCATGGATCAGCTGTTCCTCCAGCCTGGATTTCCCTCTGGCTTCTTCTCCCCGCAGTTTTCCCTAAATGCCAATAAAACCTTTGCTCACTCCTGCAGTTCCTGGCGTCTCCAGCCTTTCCAAGCCTCCCACTGGGATCCCACACAGTCCTGGGGATTCTGAGCCTCTCACTCCCATCTTGGTGCCTCATTTTCCTTCAATTCCTCAAGTTTTGGGTTTTCTCCAGCCTTTCAAGGCCCACTGAGATCCCACACAGTCCCGGGGATTCTGAGCCTCTCACTCCCATCTTGGTGCCTCATTTTCCCCTCAATTCCTCAAGTTTTGGATAAAAGAGATAACCAGGTGTGCCACACATGACCCCACAGACAGGACCAAAAAATTGGAGAGAAATTAGGAAAAACCTGCAGTAATTCCCTTTTGGTGTTAAATTATTCCCATTTAACCTGGATCCAAAGAACCTCTTTGGAGTTAATTTAGTTCTAATTAATTACAGGACAAGTGGGCCCAAAAAAAGCCCAGAAAGGCAGCAGAAGCAACAGCTCTGGGTGGGGAATTCACCTCTCCAGGCATTCCTGGAGTCCCAGCACAGCCAGGGTTGGCACAGGGGACAAGTGTACACAGCTACTCTCACTGAGAAAAATTAAATTAAATATATTTTTTTAATATATAATTAAAAAACCAGAATATTTTTAAAAATAGAATCATTTAAGATAAAAATAATTTGGAAAAAAAAGTATAATAATTAGAAAATAGTTTTTAAAACAGAGTAGTTAAAAAATTAAATAATTTGAAAAAAAAACAATGCAAAAGTAAAATAATTTTTAAATGAAATTAAAATATATTATAAAATTAAAATATATTCATTTTAGAATAATATAATTCTAAAAATTAAATAAATTAAAAAACATTTTTTCATTAAAAACCTCCCCCCTTGGATTTATTTCTAGCCCAGAGCATTCCAACTCCCTTGGGATAAAATAAATAAAATTATTTTCTGCCTCTCAGAAAGAGAAACAAACTCCAGAATTTTCACAGAGCAGCACAAAAACAACACAAAGAAAGTGTCAGCACCTCGTTTTATTCCTGTTTGATTTATTCCCTGGTTCAGCCTTTGTCTGTCCCATTCCCATGGATTTCCTTTTGGGAATAGTCTGGAAGGGCCGGGGGAAGTGGGAGGGGATTGATGTCAGATTTCACTTTCTGGGTCATCCCAAAGATATTTTGGGTTTATCCCTAAAGCAGCTCTAGGAGCCATTTCTGGAAGGTTTCCCTCCATGTTGTTTTCCCCTGCACAAGGAAATATCAAAATCCTCCCAAAATTCACTCAGCCTTCCTTCCTTCCTTCCTTCTCTCCTTCCTTCCTTCCTTCCTTCCTCCTCCTTCCTTCCTTCCTTCCTTCCTTCCTTCCTTCCTTCCTTCCTTCCTTCTTCCTTCTTCCTTCCTCCTTCCCTTCCCTTCCTCCCCTTCCTTCCCCTTCCTTCCCCCTTCCTTCCCCCCTTCCTTCCCCCCTTCCTTCCCCCCTTCCTTCCCTTCTTCCCTTCCTTCCTTCCTTCCTTCCTTCCTTCCTTCCTCCTTCTTCCTTCCTTCCTCTCCTTCCTCCCTTCCTTCCTTCCTTCCTTCTTCCTTCCTCCTTCCTTCCCCTCCCCCTCCCTTCTCCTCCCTCTCCTCCCTTCCTCCCTTCTCCCTCCTCCCTTCCTCCCCCCCTCTACCCTCCCTTCTTCCTCCTCCCTTCCTCCCTCTCTTCCCTGGAAGTTGAGCCGCAGCTGTCTCTCTGCTCCCAGAGAGAAGAAGAAAACAGGAAAACCAAACTTGTCCAAACAGAGGATCCCACTGATCCCAACTTTCCCTTTCTCCAGAATTTACTTCATTTTTCAGCCTCCTCTCCTTCCTGAAGGCCCAAGGYCGCTTTTCCTGCTCGGCCACTGCCCACCCCAGGCTGGCAGCAGTGAAACTCCACTTCCCAAGTCCTCATCCATCAAACCTGATGGAGTTTTGCCCTGCCTGGGGAGGTGGCACCTCCATCCTCCCAGAGCAATTCCACATCTTCTTTTCCCCAGCCCTTGTCCTTCTGGGGTGGTTCCATGCAGGAGAAGGTTCCCAGATATGGGTGGGATGAGCAGGAGTGGTGGTGCCCCTGTCCCAGCTGTGTGTTCCAAGAGGCTGGAGCGTGTTCCAAGCCTCCCAAGGGCTGTGGGAGCACCTTTTCCTCTGGAATGTCCTCCCTTTCCAGCTCCACGGCCCCCAGACTCAGCCACACATCCCAGGGGGACACCAGAGCCCTCCAAACCCCCAGAATGTGGGCAGAGCTTCCGGACCTTCGCTGCTCCCCAGCCTCTSCCTGTGAAACAGCAGGAAAAGGAGGAGGAAAAGGCACTCCCCACTTCCCTGCCAGCTCCAAAGAGGCTTTGCAAGGATAGGGTGAAGGAAAAACCAGAGTCCAGGGAGGTGACAGAAGGGGAGGAGCAAGGGTGGGGGTCTGGGGGTGCAGAGCTCCACATCTCACCTGGCTGCTCCCACCACCAGTGTCACTGCCGTATTTTCTGAAAAATCCCTTCGCCAGGATTTCTTCTCCTGGGAAGCTGAGAAGCCTCAGAGAAAAATGTAAATAMTAATTATCTGATTGCTTCTCATGTGTTTGGCTGCTTTGGAATGTGGTCTGGACATTGTTTACCAACAGGTGAATRTTTGATTRGTYCCATGTGAATKGTTTTTACTTAATGACCAACCACCATCAGCTGTGTCGGACTCTGAGGAGTCAGTCACGAGCTTTCATTATCATTCTTGTTAAGCCTTCTGTCTGTATCCTTTCTCTTTCTTTAGTATAGCTTTAGTATAGCATTCTTTAATATAAGTACATAAAATAATAAATCAGCCTTCTGAGAACATAGAGTCAGATTCTCATCTCTCACCTCATCCTGGGGACCCTCACAAACTCAACACCACCAGGGATTTTATTTTTAAGCTTCCCTTATGGTCATTTTGGAGCTGACTAAAAAGGGACATTTCTAGATTTTACTGCTCTCAGGCTGGTGGCAGAGCCCAAAAAGAACCCTCAAAAAAGATGGGAAAATGGAGCATAGGGAGCTTTTCCTTTATGTTATCCTGAGTGCTCAGGGGTGGTTTGTCCCAATTTCTGAGATGCTCCCAACGCTGTCCCACCATGGAGAGCACCCCTCTTGTACCAGTAAGAGACAGAAGTTATCCAAAGGAGGATCCCAAACCAGACTGAAACCCCAGCTGTAAGGAAGGAGAAGGCGCCAGATCAAGTAGGGAATGGTTTTGTACATTCAGAGTTTATATTTGGAAAAAAAAGAAAAAAAAAAAGAGGAAGGAGAGGAGAAATTCGAGATTAAAAAAATAGAACTGATGGGAAGCGGTAGCGGAGCCTCCACCACTGCACAACACACGCACACGAGGACACACGAGGCTGGACAACACGGACCCCCGGGCCGCAGCAGCCCGGGGAACGGGAAACTCGGCATGGCTTTGTGGGACCCCTCGGCTGGGAAACGAGCCGCTCCTCCGTGTCTGCCTTGGCACATCCCTGAGTCACACTCCTGCTCCTCGACGGCGGCGGCGAGGCGCCTAAACGTGGGCATGGGGGGAAGAGAGGGAAAAGAGAGGGGGTATCAGCAGTGGAAGACCCAGAATCAGAGATCCGTGGAATTGTTCAGGTTGGAAAAGGTGTTTAAGATCAACAAATCCAACTATCAACCTACATGTTCACAACTAGCCATGTCCCCAGGTGCCACATCCAAGTTTTTGGAACTCTTCCAGGGATGATGGCTCCACTCCTGCCCCAGGCAGCTCTGTCAGGTCTTGGACAACCTTTCCATGAAGGAATTTTCCCCAGTATCCAACCTGAACCTTCCCTGGTCAACCTGAGGCCGTTCCCTCTCCTCCTGTCCCTGTTCTCTGGCAGCCATGTTCATCCCTGGCCATGTCCCCAGGTGCCACATCCAAGTTTTTGGAACTCTTCCAGGGAGGATGATGGCTCCACCCCTGCCGTGGGCAGCTGTGCCAGGGCTTGGACAACCTCTCCATGAAGGAATTTTCTTCAGTATCCAACCTGAACCTTCCCTGGTCAACCTGAGGCTGTTCCCTGGGAGCAGATCCCAAACCCCCCCTGGCTGCCCCCTCCTCTCAGGAGTTGTGCAGAGCCACAAGGTCCCCCGAGCCCTTTTCTCCAGGCTGAGCTCCTTTCCCAGCTCCCTCAGGAGCTTTCCAAACCCTCCTCCTGCTGCTCCAGCCCTTCTCCAGCTCCACTCCTAGCTCTGGAGATGCCCCCAGCCCCTCAAAGCCTCTCTGGGTGCAGGGTCCCAGTCTGACCCCAGGACTCCAGGTGCAGCTCCCACACTTCCCTGCAGAGAGGAGCTGGTGGCCATGGTCCTGCTGCTGGTGGCCATGGTCCTGCTGCCTGTTCCCAGGAGCGTGCCCCTTGCCCAGCAGCACTGGCCAGAGCCCAGGGGGGCCATGGACACGTGCTGTCCCTACAGGGCCATGCCACAGCTGARCCTTTACCTCCTTCCTCCYGGCTTCAGAGCGTTTCYGTGTTCATGGTCAGAGCCTTCCACACCGTGGTCTTGGACATCTCATCCGAAATGTTGATCTCGGAAGGATCAGTCCTGCAAGGAATATTCCAGATGGTTTTCCAAGAGGATGGGTCTGATCCCACCAGGAGCATTGGCAGCAGCCAGAGGAATAGGAGGGCCTGGAAAACCAGAGCTCAGCTGGTGGGGATGGTTTGGCTGGGTGAGGAATTTTGGGACTCAAGGCCTGGAGCTGCAAACCCACAGCTGGTGACCTCTCAGGTGGGAGCAGGAGGGTCTCCAGATCCCAGAAAGCCACTGGTGATGTAGTTTTAGGATGAAACAGGAATTATGCAGCCACTGTATGGGGTCAGAGCTCTGCCATCACCTCCCAAATTGCCAGTAAATTGGGATTTTCCCACTAAGAGGACTGGGGATAAATCTGCAAGTGGAGAAACCTGAGCCAGACACTTCCCACTGATCCTGTCAGGGATCCTCACCTGGGGAGTCTTTACCTGTCACTGCTGGGCTTTGGGGTGTCCACCCTGCTGGTCTTGCCCAGCTTCAGCTGAACAGAATTCGCAGCAGCTGCTTCCATCATTTTCTGGGACTCCTGAAAAGAGACAAGTCAAGTTCTTCTCTCTCCTTGATMCAAGAGGGAAAAAATGAAATTCCAGTAAAAACCTGGCAGGCTGCCCTCTCCTCTGACCCACAGCACCTTTAGCAGCAGGTAAAGACCTTCCCCTGACCTCCTCCCAGGGACAGGAGGAGAGGGAACAGCCTCAGGGTGTGTTTGGGGTTAGTGACACTGCTGGGAGCAAACCCTCACAGAAATATAGTAATTATTTTTATGATAAGGCTCATTTAAAAATGATAAGGATGTCTCTGCTCCAGTGGGAAACTCTCAGAATTTARGGAAAAAAGTTCAGAATGTGGGATCCAGGCTGTGAGATCTGTTTGCCTCAGTTCTGATGTTCCCAACAGCTGCTGCCCAGAGGAGCTGTGGATTCCTCATCCCAAGGCCAGGCTGGATGAGCCTGAAGAACCCTTGGATTAGGGAGATGTCCCCGCCCAGGGCAGGGTGGCACTGGCTGAGCTTTAATGTCCATTCCCACCCAACCCATTCCATGGCCCACAACTCCATGATCTAAGAATAAGCTGTGACAGGAACAGGGAATCTCACAGCCAGCAGAAATGTCACCGTCATATTTTTTGGAAAAATCCCCTTGCCCAGGATTCTTCTCCTGGGAAGCTGAGAAGCCTCAGAGAAAAAGGAAAACAATATTATCTCATTTGCTTCTCCTGTGTTTTGCTGCTTTGGAATGTGATTTGGAGATTGTTCACCAACAGGTGCTTGGTTCATTGGTTTCATGTGAATTGTTTTTGACTTATTGGCCAATCACAGCCAGCTGTGTCGGGATTCTGGAAGGAGTCACGAGTTTTTCTTTAGTATCTTTTTGCCTTCTGTCTGTAACCTTTCTTATTCTTTAGTGTAGTTTCAGTATAGCATTCTTTTATATAATATAGATCATGAAACAATAAATTAGCCTTCTAAGACCATGGAGTCAGATTCATTCCTTCCTCCCAGTGAYGGGGGACCCTGAAAATACCACAAGGAGATTCCCAGCTCCTGGCATTACCTCCTCTTCTTTGGCTTCATTTTTAGCATCGTCCAACTTCTTCTTCTTGCTTTCTGGCATGAGGTCATCCAGGAAGCTGAGCTCCCGCTTGGAGAAGCAGAAATCCATCACTTTCCGGACAAAAACGAGAGCCAAAACCTTCAGGAAAGAAAGGGARGATGGGTGAGGCCGGAGATGGTGCTTCCATCCCTCCAGGGCTGCGAGCATGGGGGGCAGTGAGGGGCACCGGGAGCACCAGGAACAGTGGGAATACTGGGAATACTGGGAACACCGGGGATACTGGGAACACTGGAATAATCAGAGCAGAGAGGGACATGAGTGACACAGCTACTCCCACTGAGAAGCACCGGGATGCTGGAACACCTGGGAACACTGGGAACCACTGGGAAAACTGGGAACACCAGAAAACCTGGAATACCTGGAACCAGCGGAACATCTGGGACACCCAGGACACATGGGATACTGGGAATTACTGGAACACCAGGAACACTGGGAATACTGGGACACCTAGGGAATACTGGAACAGCGGGAACACTGGGACACCAGGAACATGGAACTAGGGAATATGGAACACCGAGGAACATGGGAACTGAACACTGGAGCACTGTGGAACACGGGAATACTGGGATACTGGGAACAGTGCCCCAGACACCAGGAACAATGGGGATACTGGGAACACTGGAATTAGCTGGGAACGCACTGTGAACGGCCCGGGGATACTGGAACACCAGGACACTGGGAATACCGCGAACACTGGGAACTTACTGGGAACATGGGAATACTGGGAACACTGGAACGAACCGGGATACTGGGAACATTGGGGATACTGGGAACACCTGGAACAGGAAATACGGGATACCTGGAAACCTTGGGAACCACTGGAACATACTGGAAACCCGGGATACTGGGAACACCGGGAACACTGGGGAACAACATGGAACACTGGGAACACCGAGGATACTGGGAACACCATGAATGCCGTCCCTCACCATCATGGGGAAGATGATGGCGGCACGGGAAGCTTTGATGGCCCAGAGCAGCACGAGGCAGAGCAGCTGGATGAGGGTGAACAGGTGCACCTTGCGCAGGGGCACGTGGCGCAGGTAGATGAAGTCGGGCTGGTGCTTGGCTGGCATCCAGAACAGCTTCAGGCGGTCGAAGAACTGCAGGGAAAAGAGAGCCCTGCTGAAGGAGTGACAAAACTGTCTTTTGTCTCTTTAAAAAGAAAGAAGCTGTCCCCAGTTGCAAGACAGGATGTATTCTATCACCATCTGTGTGGCAGCTGTCTTTTGTCAAGTGGGAAGTTTTTCCTTATCATCTCTTCCACACCCACTCCTTCCTCAGGAGGGGACATCTGCTGATAACAGCCATTGAATGTCCCTGCATGGCTGATAAGAGCTACAGCATCCCATTGGGAGATGTGAGCCCAGAGGGAGGAGCCAAGCATTCCTACCCGGATATAATCTGGAGATTCTGGAACACCAGCACAGCTTCTCCACTGGATTTCCCAGAGCAGCAGCTGCCTCTTTTTCCACTGGATCTTCAGRGGAAGACTCCACCCTTTCCTACAGGATCCCTGCTCCAGCAGAACCACCCCTGACACTGCAGGAGGGCTGCAGCCACAATTCCAATGGGACTGCTGCCAACACCCTGACCCACAGGGTGTCAGGTTGGGTTCTGACTCTGGCACTGTTGTTCTAGTGTACTGCACTGTTTATTTTATCCTTTTATTTTCTTCCCTATTAAAGAACTGTTATTTCCTGCTCCCATATTTGTTGCCTGAGAGCCCCTTAATTTAAATTTTGTAGCAATTCAGAGGGGTGGGGAGGGTTTACATTYTCCATTTCAGAGGAGGCTCCTGCCTTCCTTAGCAGGCATCTGTTTTTCCAAACCAAGACAAAAGCTTAGAAGTTTCTCTGCTTAATTAAGTGAAGTGACACTTCATAAGACTTAAGACACTTCACTTCAAACTTAAGGATGGCTAATTAGACAAGAGCTAAAAAGTCTCGCCAAAACAATTAACTAGAAAAAGATGTGAACAGAGAAACTAATTGCTTTTGCAAAGTGTTTTTACTAAGAGTAAGAACGTCTAACACTTAGCTCAGTTTTTCTGTTTGTTTTGCCTTTCATTAACCTTTTTTGTTTCCAACACTGCAACAGAAGCCATCCTGCTGATTATTGCGCCTCCAAAAGTAGCTAAACTACCTTCAATGTGTTTTAAGCCCCAAGAGCTCATTAGACCTATCTCGAAGAAGTTACTCTAACACACTGAMACAGCTCCTGCAGCTGCTGGGATGGGGAGATTTTGGGAGCAAGGAGAAATCCAAGATCCCCTTCTGTTCCCCTGGGAGCAGCACCTGCTATCCCTTCACTCCATCCAAAATCCACCTGGCTTTGCCCACCAAATTCCACATTATTCCAGGGTTTTCTCTGGTCAGCATCTCTTGGCCCAGGGAATCCCCCAGTGGAATTTCCTTCCCTTCACACTGAATTCTGCCAATTCGCATCACCAAACACCAACCTGTCCTAAAGCCTGAAACAGAGAGTGCTGAACTGCCCCTCCCAGTGCTGAACCAGGGTCTCCCAGTGCTGAACTGCCTCTCCCAGTGCTGAACTGCCCCTCCCAGTGCTGAACTGGATCCTCCCAGCACTGAACTGGATCCTCCCAGCACTGAACTGGGTCCTCCCAGTGCTGAACTGGGCCCTCCCAGGGCTGAACTGGGCCCTCCCAGGGCTGAACTGGACCTCCCAGCCCTAAAAACTTCCTGAGCCTGCACCCATCAGTCCCTGACAAAAAACCATTTGAATTTCCTGCTCTCAGAGACATTTTTCCCACCCCAAGACCTTCAGGACAGGAAATTCCCTGGAGCAGCCATACCTGGATTCCTCGGAGTGACGAGACCCCCATGTACAGAAAGACCCCATAAAGGACTGGCATCGGGATAAACTGGGGAAAAATGCAACAATTAATGGCTTTCAATTTCATTTGAAGCATTGCCACTCTCTCTCACCACTCCTTTCTCAGGTGCTGCCTGGAGATTCCCAATTTTCCCATGCTGGATTTTATCCAGCACAGATTTTGTTCTCTATGTCAGACTGATCTTTTGATTCATTCCATCAGAATAATCCTCTTTTCCAGAGAGGCTGGAGACAAAGAGGGGATTTCATCCATCAGGACCACATTTCATCTATCTGAGACCTCCTGTGGGGGTAAAAAAGGATCTCGAAAAACTCTTGTGGGAATGCATGGAAGTGACGTCTCCTTCGAGCCTGGAGCTGGGAATGGGTCTGCTTTGAGCCTGGAGGTGGGACTGGGTCTGCTTTGAGCCTGGAGATGGGAATGGGTCTGCTTTGAGCCTGGAGATGGGATTGTGTCTCCTCTGAGCCTGTGTTGTGTCTCTTTTGAGCCTGGAGATGGGATTGGGTCTCCTTTGAGCCTGAAGGTGGGAATGGGTCTCCTTTGAGCCTGAAGGTGGGAATGGGTCTCCTTTGAGCCTGTGTTGTGTCTCTTTTGAGCCAGGAGATGAGAATGGGTCTCCTTTGAGCCTGGAGGTGGGATTGTGTCTGCTTTGAGCCTGCATTGTGTCTCTTTTGAGTCAGGAGATGGGAATGGGTCTCCTTTGAGCCCAGAGCTGGGATTGTGTCTCCTCTGAGCCTGGAGATGGGAATGGGTCTGGTTTGAGCCTTGAGCTGGGATTGTGTCTGCTTTGAGCCTGGGTTGTGTCTCCTCTGAGCCTGGAGCTGGGGTTGTTTGGTGGGAAGAACAGGCAGGGAACCCTGTGGGGGGAACTCTGAGGGTTCAGCTCCTGGGAATGGCTCTCCTGAGGCTCCTGGGGGAGTGAATTGCAGCCAATAAAGTCCTGCTTGTCTGAAAGTGCTAAATTCTAACCCAAAGCGGGGGTGGATGTGTTGAGTTTGCGTGGCCATGTCTGGGGAGCAGGGATGGGCTCTGTGAGAAGCTGCTGGAAGTTTCTTCCATGTCTGGCAGAGCCAGCTCCAGGAYGGACCTGCTGGAGCAGTTTGGGGAGAGCTGTSTGCCATGGGATGGACTCAGGTTGGAGGAGTTCCTGGAGAAGTTCCTGGAGAACTGTGTYCCCTGGGAGGGACCAATGGGGAAGGAATGAAGTTTTTAAGGTTTGGTTTTMATTCTCGTGATCCTGCTGTGATTTTGTCAGTAATAAATTSAATGAATATCCCTAATTCCAGCCTGTTTTCCCATGATCATGACTGATGAGGGATCTGTCCCTGTCCTTATCTCAAGCCATGAACCTTTGGTCTATTTTCTCTCCAGTCCAGCTGGGAAGGGCAGGGATGGACCAGCTTTGGTGGGATCCAGCCAGGATCCCTCTCACTACAGAGGGTGTGGAGGACAATCCCAAATGAAGGGATTTGTCCTGTTTGCTTGGCTTGAGCACCCCRAGCTGGGTCTGAAGGGCTGGGAAGTCACCAAGGCTGGCTCCCATCCTGCCTTTGGCATCACCTCCTGGGGGAGAGAGGCCCTAATTTCACATCTCCTCCCAAACTCCTGCGGTCACCAGGGGGTTTCCATCCCGCTCTCACCTTGAGCACGGAGGTGAAGAAAACAGAGCAGCCCATGAGCACRAAGATCATCAGGCCAGTGACCCTCTGCTCGCGGATCCCCAGGAACTTGGGCTGCTCGCCCGGCGCGGAGCAGTCGGACTCCACCTTGAGGCTGTTGACGTGGGTGATGGACAGGACGGTGGCGGCCACGAACCAGGGCAGCCCCATCACCGAGCACACGCCCAGCATCACGGCCACCATGAACAGGTCCAGGTGGTACCCGCAGCCTTTCTGGGGAGCAAAAGGGGAACAGGAGCATCCCTCAGRGACCAGGGCAACACCACGGGTGGGGCTCAAAGCCTGCTCAAGCACAAGTCAACTTCTGGAAAATTTAAATAAGGTTTGAAATAAGAACTGGAACCAAACGTGGATTTGATGTCTTGCATGAAAGTCTGGAAGGACTCAAAGTGGGTCTGGAGGCTTCTCAGAAATAATTTTAAAATTGATTATTTTTTCATTCATAAAGAAATTCCCACCACTTGAAGGTAGGACATGGCTCTGAGCGATCCCTGGAGCTCATTGAGATCCCCTCCCCAGCTACACTGACATTTGGAAAAACACCACCCTTCTACACTCCAATATTCCCTTGCTGTTCCCAAAAGTTGCCATCCCCTCCCTGTGTCCAGGATAGCTCCTGCCATACAGCCTGGTGTTACCCCAAAACTTCCCAAAGCGTCTGGGACAGGAGCTTTTCCCAGCCCCACAGAGCGGGGTGGGCAGGGGGTGACCCCCTGCAGCCCCTCACCTTGAGCCTGTGCTCCTTCCTGTTGACGATGACGGCCGTGATCTGCTGGTCCATGAAGATGAGGATGGTGCAGAGCAGGGCCGGGATGAGCGCGGCCAACACCGTCCACCACGGGTTGGGCCCAATGGGGTTGATGAGCCACCCACGGTCATCCCTGGTGGGCTGCAACACAGGGCAGGATSAGCTCCCAGCACAAACCCTTCCCTGGTCTCTGTTCCCCTCCATCCCTGTGTCCAAGCATTTCCCATTTTTCTTTGTGTCACCCTCTCCCAGGGGGCTCCACAGTGCCAGTGTTGTCTGTCCCAGAGTCCCCTCTCCCCTGGTTTTGGGGCTGTCTTCCCAAAAGACAGGAAGGAATTGATGACTTGGATGTGGAGGAGGAGACGCTCACACCACCAGCAGCTCCTCCAGCCCAGCCCTGCCCTGCTGGAGATGGTTCTCCTGTCCAGTGTCTGGTTTTGGGGCTGTACCCTGATTTCCATGGGGAATCGATGCTCTTGGATGTCGAAGAGGAGATGGTTCCACCACCAGCACCTCCTCCAGCCCTGCCCTGACATCACCTGAGGTGCCAAAAGCCTTCTCCACCAATCCCCAACCCCATTACCTTGAACACGTGGGGGACATGGAGCTTGGGGGACGGGATCCCGATCCCGAGGTCGATGAGCACCATGATGACAATGGTGAGGAACACAGCAAAGTCACTCACTGTGGATCGGACCTGGGGCRAGAAACCAGGGCTGAGAGGGGCCAGGACACGAGGTGGGAAACCTGGGGACACCCACTGGGTTGGGACTGGTTAATCCCTAAAATCCCTCCACTCTGAGGACATGCAGCCAACTCCCCTGGGTGGATGTTGCTGCCATGTTGGAGACCTGGGGATCTGRTGTGGGACAGTAAAAAGAGTTTAATTAGGGGGAAAATGCAAATTTTAATTCAGACATTAACAAAAATACTAAAAATGAGGAAAGGTGCCACRCTTCTGGGTAAAATGGGAATAAGGCACTGAGGCATCATTCATTCCTGTTTTTCCATGGCAACTCCTCATTCGAATGCYACTCCAGAAAATGATGCTCAGAAGGGAAAGAGAAATAAATAACTTTGGAAGAGCTGACTTCCCACTGCCTGAGCCAAAAACCATCGCTCTGGAACAGGTTGTGAGGCAGGTGGGGAATGCCAGAACCTCTCTGCACTCATGGAAACAAGGGAAGGACATCCAAGGTCAGCATTTCCCAGCCTGACTGAGCGGTGGCCAATCCTTCAGTGTTCCAGGAATGGCATTTTGGGAAAGGAGCATGGAATCTGTCCCAGGCCACCACCTTCTACCTACTCTGGTTGGGAAGTAACGGCTGGTTTTAAACTTCTTCAACAAACTCGACAGGACAAAGGTGGAGAAGAAGAGGATGCAGCACCAGAAGAGGACATTGGGCGCGTAGGGGCCGTTGTGCCCACAGGCAGGTCCGTGGAACTCCCCATGCAAGGAGCGACATTCCTGGAGAAACAGAGCATCAGGACACGGAGGAAAACCAGGATAACGGGGGGGTGGAGGGTCTGGGTGCAAGATCTGTGACACTGCAGCTGCCATAGAAGTTATAAATATGAATATATCAATATATGATAAATATATCCGCATATTATAAATATGTACATATTTAGATATAAATAAATAGAAATGTACAATATAAATATTATTCTATTGGCATATAATAATCTAAATATGCTACTATTTATATAAAGATAAATATTTCTAAATATATTATGTAATATATATTATAATTATATAATTATATATTATATATTATATATTATATATTATATATAAAGATATAAATATAAATATTTCATAGATAAATAGAGATATATAAATATATAAATACATAAATGTAAATTTTATTAATTATAATATATTATATAGCTATGTGGATRTTTATGTATAAATATTTCTATATTTATACAATGCAAATATGAGCGGCAGCAGCTGAACAAGTGACACACGGAGCTGGAATTACACAGAGGGGAGCAGAGTTGGGATGTGGTGGGACACCACGGACCCACGGCATGTCCTCTGCTCCACCATGGCTGAGGAAAACACTGGTGGGGAAGAAAAAGCTGGAAATTTGTGGATAAAGAGGGACTGGGGAAGGAGGGCTGGGACAACCATGGGATGGAAAAAGAGACAAATTGTCCCTTTGCAGTTGGGGCTCTCAGGACAAGGCCAAAATGGGCTGGAGATGTCCCAAAGAGCCCCCGTCCCACACCTGGGCTCTGCTTCCAGGGACAATCCCTGTGGGGCTGCTCAGACATGCAAATTTATGCAAGACCCTACAGACAGCAGGGCCTGGAGTCATTAGGAACCAATTTAGGGAGCCAATCACTGCCTTCAGGCAGGAACTTCAGTCCTTCCAATGCTCCAGGAATCACAGCACTCCCTTAACCTTGATCCAGGTCCCACAGCCCGGCTGAGGGGGGGACAGTTCTTGTCCCCGAGGTTGGGGACAAAGTGAACTGGACCAGGTGGGCTGGATCAGGTGGGCTGGATCAGGTGGGCTGGATCAGGTGGGCTGAGCAAGGTGGGCTGGACATGGGGGGCTGGATGAGGAGGGCCAGATAGGTGGAGTGGATCAGGTGAGCTGGATTAAGGGGGGGCTGGACCAGGTGGGCTGGACCAGGGGGCTGGATCAGGGGGCTGAGCAAGGTGGGCTGGATCAGGTGCGTTGGATCAGGGGAGCTGGACCAGGTGGGCTGGGCACCCCTGGACTCTCTTTCCAGGACCAAGCAGGCTAAAAGTACTCATGAGATTTAAGCAGGGACTTCTCAGAGCRCTTTGAAGCCCAAAGTCACCTGAAGAAGGTGGCTTTGGCACCTGGCCTCCCTGAGGAAGTGGTGGCCCAGGGCACTTACAGTCACTGTCAGGTTTCCCCAGGTGATTCCCGACACGTTGACCCCGTTGCTCCGCCAGATCCGCAGGGTCTCGTTGCTGGGATGAGCTGGGGGCTCACACTTACAGCTGGAGGGGGGAAACCAGGACAGGGCTGTGGGATCAGCACCAGRACGAGCCCAGAGGCACCTGCTGGAGGGAGGAGGAGAACACCCACTAATAGATGGTGAGGAGGTCCAGCTTGCTGTGCATGTGCACGGGGAAGGTCTCCCGCAGGTGGCTCAGCTTCTCCAGCGCCTCGTAGATGAAGATGATGCAGATGAGGGAGGCGAAGGCCTCCTCGGTGAAGCGGGTGATGTAGCACACCAGGCAGCTGGCGTCCGTGGCCACCAGCACCACGCAGAAGAACGCGGTCCAGAGCCCGATGCACGTCCGCAGGGACAGGTAGGAGAGCGTGTATTCCCTGGAAAAGCACAAAATCTCCTGGGGCAAAGGCCAGCACAGGCCTCGGAGCCAAGACTCTCTCCAGAGAAAATTAGGAGCAATGGGAAGGGGTGTGGAGGTTGCAGGTGGTAATTGAGGTTTCCATGTCCTTGAGGTTGCAGGGTGTGGGTGGAGAAGCCAAGTGTTTAATTAGCATTAATTAATGTTGCCTTAATGCCTTGAAGGCTGATTGAGGGTGTGGAAGGTTCTACCATGTCCCCCAGAGCCCTGACACCAAAACCAGCTGGGTTTGCCCCAGTCACCCACAGTCAGCCTGGGGGTGAATGAGAAGTTTAATTCTGGTGAGGGGGGTTCATCCCACACCAAAGTCACCAAGATGAAAGGACTGTCATAGAAAAGAGCTATTTCCTAGGAAAAGATCCTATTTGTTCAATAAAATCACCAAAATTCAAAGTATTCCAATTTTAAACTACATGGATATTTGGGCAAAATCTATTTCTTCTTCCAGCAAAAAACAGGTTTAGAATTTTGTACTCAGTGGAAAACAAACCCTCCATCATTCCCAAACCAGAGTGATTTGTCTCACCTTCCTTGGGCATCCATCCAGAGCCTCTGGTTCCTCCTCCTCCCACTGCTCCATTACAACCCTTAAATCCCAAAATGTCCCCAAGCCAAAAACCCCAAATGACCCCCAAGCCCAAGGACTCTCACCCTTCCTGTGCAACAGCAGCAGCAGGAGACCTCTGTGACCCAGCAAACAACTTAAATCTGAGAATTCCCACCAAGAAAATGAGAAGAAAAACGTCTTCTCCCTGCCCAAAACAATAAAAAAGTCTTTCCCCCAGAAGAACAGAAGACAAACATCTCACTTGCAGAATTTGTAGAGAATCTTCTCAAAGACCAGGACGGGTCCAGTGCTGCCGAGGATGGTGAGGGGTTGCCCAGCAAAGAGAGAATAAACCACRCCCGTCATGGACGCTCCCAGCAGTGACTCCATGGCACTCTGGCAGGGAAGAGAGGGACCAGGGAGTAAATCAATCATTAGGGATAAAAAAAACCCCAAAAAACCCAAAGGAAATTCACAGCAGGGAAGAGATTTCCAAGGTTAGGGAGCGGGTTGGGTTGGAAGTGACCAGCAGGTTGGGTTGGAAGGGACCAGCGGGTTGGGTTGGCAGGGGCTGGTTTGGGCTCCAAACGCTCCCCACGAGCAGGGACACTTCCCACCAGTCCAGGGGGGTCCTTTTGGGGCGTCTCCCCCTCCCCACGCTCCCTACAGAGAGAGGAGCTCACAATGTGGCCGTGGGTTGCCTCCCCCAGCAGGCCCCCGAAGGTGATGACGGGGGACATGCAGGCACAGTAAAGGAACAGGAAGGACGCCAGGCACTGCAGGCTCAGACCGTCCCTGAAGTCACTCCAGAACCACGGCGCCTTGCGCTTCACGTCCAGGACCAGACCCCCAAAGAGCCTGCAGGGAGGGAGGGAACATCAGGCGGTTCTCTTGGGAGAGCACCTTTGGTTTCCTTCGGGCAGAAAATGCCTTCACCTGCAGGTGTTCCCAGACCCGCCGCCGCCCCAAAGCCAGGAAACCCTGGTGTGCTGATGCTGGGGCTGGGCCACCTGCCCAGGTGTGTCCCCTGCCCAGACCTCCTCACTGCTCGGATCTCCCACCTTCCCAGACTTCCTCCCTGCCCGGATGTCCAACTTTCCCAGACCTCCCTGCCTAGATCTCCCTCCTGCCCAAATCTCCTCCCTGCCCAGATCTCCCTCGTGCCCAGATCTCCCTGCCCAGTTCTCCCACCTTCCCAGACCTCCTCCCTGCCCAGGTGTCCTCCCTGCCCAGTTCTCCCACCTTCCCAGACCTCCCTGCCCAGATCTCCCTCCTGCCCAGATCTCCCTGCCCAGTTCTCCCACCTTCCCAGACCTCCCTGCCCGGATGTCCAACCTTCCCAGACCTCCCTGCCTAGATCTCCYTCCTGCCCAAATCTCCTCCCTGCCCAGATCTCCCACCTTCCCAGAYGTCCTCACTGCTCAGATCTCCCACCTTCCCAGACCTCCTCCCTGCCCAGTTCTCCCACCTTCCCAGACTTCCTGCCTGCCCAGGTGTCCTCCCTGCCCAGTTCTCTCGCCTTCCCAGACCTCCCTCCTGCCCAGTTCTCTTGCCTTCCCAGACCTCCCTCCTGCCCAGACATCCCCCCTGTCCAGCCCAGGGGACCAAGGTGGCAACGTGGAGCCTTTTCACTGAACCAGGTGACCCCAGAAGCTGCTGGAAGGGGAGGTGCCTGCTCAGATTTTAGGGGCAAAACAGAAGAAGGCCCCAAACCAGGAGAGCTCCCACCTCCCAGTCCGCTCCAGTTCAGGACCACTGTGTTTCTCCGGTTTGCTGTGGGAAGAACTCTCATCCAGAGCTCCCGGCATCTTCCTCTTTTCCTGTGAGCACGGAATTCAGCTCAAAACTGGTATTTTTCAGGTATTTTATCAACCACCAGCTTGTTGTGCTCCTGGCCTGGGTGTGGCTGTGCCAAACTGGGAATTCCAAGTTCAGCAGAATTTGGGGTGTTGTGCTGCCCATCCCCCTTGCAGCACCCACCTGGGAAGGGACGTTTTTGGGGGGCTCAATTCGGATGGATGGGTCCCACTCTCCTGGAGGCAACACCGTGACCTGATCCAGGAACTCATCRATGCCAGCCACGAGGTCAGCCCGGTCCTTGGCTTTGTAGGCAACATCGTGGAAAACCTGCCCAGAGGAGACCCCCAGGTGAGAGCACAACCCACCCCAGGTGTCCTCACCTGGGCAGCTCCCCTTTGGCTATGGCAGGATCATCTTCCTCAAATCTCCAGTTGGGAATGGCAGCTGGAAACGTTCCCCCAGCAGGRAGAATCTGGGCATTGTGGTGCTTGCAATCATCTCCTCCATGAGGTCACSATCCCTCATGGCTTTGAGAAGTTCTACCASCCTGGCAATGCCACCCCTGGGATGGTGCCAGCCCTGGGTGTGGGGAGGATGAGGTGCAGGATGAATCCCGGGTGGGATTTCAGCCCTGCTCCCCATGGCCACCCTGGAGACGTTGGCTTAAAGGGAAGAAGTTAGGGGTCACTTAGAGGTGGCCTTATTGCTTTAGAGGTGACCTTATTGCCCTCTTAGAGGTGACCTTATTGCTCTCTACACCTTCCTGAAGGGAGGTTGTAGCCAGGTGGGGGCCAGGCAGCACCAGGCAGCACCGACAGAACCAGAGGACACAGCATCAAGCTACATTAGGGAAGGGATAGGTTGGATATTAGGGAAAAGTTTTTCACTGATATCCAGTGAAAAATATCAGTGGATATTTTTTGTAGAGAATCTTCTCAAAGACCAGGACGGGTCCAGTGCTGCCGAGGATGGTGAGGGGTTGGCCAGCAAAGAGAGAATAAACCACACCCGTCATGGACGCTCCCAGCAGTGACTCCATGGCACTGCTCCATGGAGTGCTCTTCCCAGGGAGGTGGTACAATCACCATCTCTGGATGTGTTTAAAAGAAGACTGGACATGGCACTTGGTGCTATACTCTGGGTGAGGTGTTAGGGCATAGGTTGGACTTGATGATCTTAGAGGTCTCTTCCAACCTCATTATTCTGTGATTCTATGATTCTGTGATTCTGTGATTGATTCTGTGATTCTGTGATTCTGTGAAGTTCTTCTGGCCTGGGCGATGCCACCATTGGGGACAATGTCCTGGGTACCCCCTAGGGAAGGATGGGGTGTGAGATGCACCCAGAGGGGATTTCAGCCCCCAGGATTTGGGGTGATGTAAATCTGCCTGGTTTGGGGTGTGAATGAAGGGCTGGGACAACAAATCCTCTTCCTCACTGCTCCAGGGTCAGGCARTGGTGAAGAACCCCAGAAGTGAGCCCGAGATCCCCCTTATCTCATCCCACCTCATCCGTCATGGTGGTGGCCATGGACCTGCCGATCTCRTGGTACTGATGGGCTTTTCCTCCTGGCCCCAGCAGAACAAACAGGAACCTGGACAAGGAAAACCAGACTGAGAGGGGAATGTGGCTTCACTCCAAGAGCACCCAGGGAAACCCAAGGGACCTCAAGGGGAAACACATTGATTCCCTGCCTCCTCCATGGATTGAAYTGCTCACCAAAACCAATCACAAATCTCATTTTGGGGTCAATTTCATTGAAATTAGTGCATAGGTTTCAAAGATCCAGCAGGGAGGGGAGGAGGGTGAGGAGAAGCATGGGAGAAACATGCAGCTCCCACTTGTTTCCTTGGGCCCCAAATCGTGGGGTGATTTCAGGTGGGTTTGGGGTTTTTTTAAATAAAAATYTGTGCTTCTCTTTCAGACCTTGTTGGGATGGGAACTTCTGTCATTCCCGACAGGAGCACGGCCGGGGTCAGGCGGACAAAGGCCACGAGGGGCTGGTGGAGGAAATCCAGCTCTCCCACCAGCACGTTGGAYGCCTCCGCTCCACTGGGGATCTTCTTCATGAAGTGCAGCTCCGCCTGGGCAGGACCAGCCATTCTCAGGGAATCCCCCAAAAACAAAACCCTCAGGACTCCCCAAGGTCCCTCTCACCCCCCTGGAGGAGTGGGAGAGGTGCAGGGGTCTCACCTTGCTCAGGTCCATGGCACTGGTCTCAGGGGTCACCCCATTTTTAGCTTCTGCAGTGGTGGGAGAAGGGTGAGGGGTGAGGGTTTGGGCTGGAAGGGAAGAGGAAGAAACTCAGAAAGGGAGGAAAGGAGGAGTTGGGGTGTTTGTTATTTGCCAGAACAAGTCTAATGGGGACAAAGTCACCCAGAAACCCCCATCTGGTGCCAAAGCCTGGAGAAACCCTCAGCTGGTGTCAAATCCCTGGAGAAACCTTCACCTTGTGGAAATGCCTGGCAGAAACCTCCAGCTGGTGCTAAAACCTGGCAAAAACCTCACCAGGCTCCAAGCCCTGGACGACCTCACCTGGCAGTTCCAAAACCCGCAGAACCTCACCTTGCTGCAAGCCACACAGAACCTCACCTGGTGCCTCCAAACCCCACAGAACCTCACCTGGTGCCTCCAAACCCCACAGAACCTCACCTGGTTCCATACCCTGCAGATCCTCACCTGGCCCCAGGCCCTGCAGGACGTCACCTGGCTCCAAACCACAAAAAACATCACCTTCCTCCAAACCATGCAGAACCTCCCCTGGCTCCAAGCCACACAGGACCTCACCTGGCTCCAAAACCCCGCAGAACCTCACCTGGCCCAAGTCCTGCAGGACCTTGCCTGGCCCCAAACCCCACAGAACCTCACCTGGCCCCAAGCACTGCAGAACCTCACCTTGCTCCAAGCCACACAAGACCTCACCTGGTGCCTCCAAACCCCACAGAACTCACCTGGTTCCATACCTGCAGATCCTAACCTGGTTCCATACCCTGCAGGACCTCACCTGGCTCCAAACCCCACAGAACCTCAACCTGGTTCCATACCCTGCAGATCCTCACCTGGTTCCATACCCTGCAGGACCTCACCTGGCTCCAAACCCCACAGAACCCTACTTGGTTCCATACCCTGCAGATCCTCACCTGGCCCAAGCCCTGCAGGACCTTGCCTGGTGCCTCCAAACCCACAGAACCTCACCTGGCCCCAAGCACTGCAGAACCTCACCTGTTTCCAAGCCCCACAGAACCTCACCTGGTTCCAAAGCCCACAGAACCTCACCTGGTTTCCAAGCCCACAGAACCTCACCTGGTTCCAAGCCACACAGAACATACCTTCTCCAAACCTGCAGAACCTCCCCTGGCTCCAAACACAACAGAACCTCACCTGCTCCATACCTGCAGGTCCTCACCTGGCTCCAAGCCCCGCAGGACCTCACCTGGCCCAAATCCCACAGAACCTCACCTGGCTCCAAACCCTGCAGAACCTCACCTGGCCCCAAATCCACAGAACCTCACCTGGCTCCAAACCTGCAGAACCTCACCTGCCTCCAAACCACAACAGAACCTCACTGGCCCAAATCCAACAACTCACCTGGCCCCAAACCCACAGAAACTCACCTGCCCAAATCCCACAGAGCCTCACCTGGTTCCATACCCACAGAACTCAAGCTGGTTCATAACCACAGAACCTCACCTGGCTTCTCCAGCAGGTGCAGGTCCTGTTTCTTGCTGACATCAGCAAAGGAGCGCACGATGGGCAGGAGGTTGTTCCTCTTCCTCTCGTTCTGGTGGTGGTGCTTCTTCAGCAGCACCTCCCGGACCTTGGCCCGCGTGCGCTCGTCAAACTCCGGCGACGGCTCCTGCTGGGCCAGGATCAGGTCTGGGGGACAGGGACACCAGGTGAGAGCATGGACCTGCCCTGCCTGAGCCACTCCGCCCCTAAAGCCCTGAACCCCGGCGTGTGGAGGGAAAATGGAATCAGAGTTATGTGAGGAAATGGCTTGGAGTGAGTCATTATTGAACGAGGGTCAGCTCTTAGGGAGAGCCAAGAGCCAGGTCCTGAAATACTCAAAAATGTGCAGGACATTCTCCTTTTTTGCTGCAGAATATTCTCCTTTTTACTGCAGAATAGTCTCCTTTTTACTGCAGAATATTCTCCTTTTTACTGAGAAAAGTAAAGAGTAAAGTACTGCAGTAAAAGGGAGAATATTCTCCTTTTTACAGCAGAATATTCTCCTTTTACTACAGAATATTCTCCCTTTTCCTGCAGAACATTCTCCCTTTTAGTACAAAATATTCTCCTTTTTACTACAGAATATTCTCCTTTTACTACAGAATATTCTCCCTTTTCCTGCAGAACATTCTCACTTTACTGCAGAATATTCTCTTTTTTGCTGCACAACTTTGCTCCAGTCTCTCTCTATCCCAAAAATCACTTTCCAAAGGACCCCACACTGCCAGCAAGAGCTGCACACCCAGAGCCCACTCCCATCCCAGGAACCTGTTCCAGATTGCAAGGCAAGATGTGTTCTATCACCATCTGTATGGCAGCTGTCTTTTGTCAAGTGGGCAGTTTTTCCTTATCTCTTCCACACCCACTCCTCCCTCGGGAGGGGACAACTGCTGATAACAGCTATTGACTGTCACTGCATGACTGATAAGAGCTACCGCATCCCATTGGGAGATGTGAGCCCAGAGGGAGGAGCCAAGCATTGCTACCTGGATAGAATCTGAGGTTTCAAACATTCCTACCTGGATACAATCTGAGGTTTCAAACATTGCTACCCAGATATAATCAGAGATTTCAAACATTCCTACCTGGATACAATCTGAGGTTTCAAACATTCCTACCTGGACAGAATCTGAGATTTCAAACATTCCTACACAGATATAATCTGGAGATTCTGGGACACCAGAGCAGCTTCTCCACTGGATTTCCCAGAGGAGCAGCTGCCTCTTTTTCCACTGGATCTCCAGAGGAAGACTCCACTCTTTCCTACAGGATCCCTGCTCCAGCAGAACCACCCCTGACACTGCAGGAGGGCTGCAGCCACAATTCCAATGGGACTGCTGCCAACACCCTGACCCACAGGGTGTCAGGTTGGGTTCTGACTCTGTCAGTGTTGTTCTAGTTTACTGCATTGTTTATTTTATGCTTTAATTTTCTTCCCTATTAAAGAACTGCTATTTCCTACTCCCATATTTGTTGCCTGAGACCCCCTTAATTTAAAATTTATAGCAATTTGGAGGGAGGGGGTTTACATTCTCCATTTCAGGGGAGGCTCCTGCCTTCCTTAGCAGACACCTGTCTYTCCAAACCAAGGCAGAGCCCCACCAGGCCAGCTGGAGCCCCGAGCACGGGGCAGGATTTCCCCCCGGTACCGGCGATGTCCTCGACGCTGGTGGCGCGCACGTCCAGCAGCACGGTGCCGTTGATGATGCAGCTGCGCAGCTCGAAGAGGCTGTGCAGGGACAGCGTGGCCACGTAGGGTTTGCTCCAGCGCTCACCCCCATCCTCCACGTCCTCCTCAAACTTCAGCCACCTGTGGATTTGGCCAGAGAGAAAAGGGCTCCAGCCCTGCAGCCCCTTGGATAAAACCATGGGGTGACTGGAGGAGGTTCTTGCAGCTGGGAAAGTTCCATGTCCCAGAGAACTCCTCTGCCACCACAGCTGGCAGCAGGGATCGAGGAATCCTGGAATATCCTCAGCTGGAAGGGACCCACGAGGATCACAGAGTGCAACCCCTGTGCAGGACACCCCAACAATCRCACTTAAAACTGTCCCTGGCCTCTGGAAATATGGAATCATGGAGTCAATTCCAGAGGTGGAAGGGACCTATGAGGATCACAAGATCATGGAAACTCTGGAACTGGAAGGGACCCATGAGGRCCATCTAGTCCAACTTCTGGCRCAGGATAACCCCGAAAATCCCATTGATCCCCAAACCCCAATGTTCAAGCATTCCCTGTCCTCTAGAACCATGGAATCTCCTAAGGGGGAAGAGACCCACAAAGATCATCAAGTCCAATCCCTGGCTCTGCCCAGACACCCCAAAATCCCACCCTGTCCCAGAGAGCTTTGTGCAAACASTCCTGGAGCTCTGGCAGCCTCGGGGCTGTGACCATTCCCTGGGGAGCTCTTCCAGGAGGGGAAGAACCTTTTCCCAGTATCCGACCTAAACCCCTCCTGACACAGCTTCCTGCCATTCCCAGATCCCAGGGATTTATTTACCTGGCCGTCTCCTTCCACTCGGCATCTTCCCCCTCCTTCACGCAGATCTCATCCAGCTCCGTGAACAAGTCATGGGGGACGTGCTGCTCRTCCTCCTCCGTGCCCAGGATGAACTGGACCCTCTGGGATGGGGTGTCTGGGGACAGSAGGAGATTCCCCATCCCATTACTGAGCCTGGATCCATCCCGGCATGCTCACGTTCCAGTGGCATCACACTGGGACCAGTCCAGCCATAAACACTGGGCTGGCCCCTCTCCCACAGCTCCCTCCAGGCTCTCACAGGGGAAGGTGGAGCCCCCATCCCAGGCTCCATAAGGATGGGCTGCTTTCCTTCCCCACACCTCCTGGTTTTACACCAGGATCCCTAAATCCATCATGGATTTATTTATTTATTTATTTTTTTATTTTATTTAACTCCAAAACCGGAGAAAATTTTGGAAAAATGGGAGCCTTGCTAAAAAAAAAAGCCACTTTTCCTCGGTAAAACAGCCACACAAAGTATCCACAGGGACTGCTTTGCTTCCCCACACCTCCAGTTTTACACCAGGATCCCTAAATCCATTATGGATTTTTTTAAATTTTATTTTATTTTATTCAACTGCAAAATCAGAAAAAAAAAAATGGAAAAGGGGGAGCCTTGCTAAAAAAAAAAGCCACTTTTCCTCAGTAAAACAGCCACACAAAGTATCCACAGGGACTGCTTTCCTTCCCCACACCTCCAGTTTTACACCAGGATCCCTAAATCCATTATAGATTTTTTATTTCATTTTTTTAATTTTATTTAACTGCAAAATCAGAAAAAAAAATTTTAAAGGGGAGCCTTGCTAAAAAAAAAAGCCACTTTTCCTCAGTAAAACAGCCACACAAAGTATCCACAGGGACTGCTTTCCTTCCCTACACCTCCAGTTTTACACCAGGATCCCTAAATCCATTATAGATTTTTTATTTTATTTTATTTATTTTATTTAACTGCAAATTCAGAAAAAAAAAATAGGAAAAAGGGGAGCCTTGCTATTTTTTAGCCACTTTTCCTCAGTAAAACAACCCCACAAAGTGTSCCCAGGGACCTGGCTGGGAAGTGGCGTGGTGGGCACCCCAGCAGGACTTACAGTGGTATCCCTGCTCGGCGGGGACCGCGTCCTTCTCCCGCTCCCGTTTCCGGTGCTTCTGGCTGTGGGCGCGGTGGTGCCGGTGGCTCTGGCGCACCAGCGGCATCCGCACGCCCACGTACAGGGTCCGGTGGCCTGGGAGAACAGGGTGGTGGCAATGATTGGTGGCTCAGCCAGCACAGCCACCCAGGAGGAGGCCACAGAGTCAGGGAAGCTCCTCAGGGACCCACAAGGTTCATCAAGGACCCACACAGGACACCCCAAAAATCCCACAGCGACTTCCCTCAATGTAAATTTCAGTGGATCCCTGAC
Source organism: Sporophila hypoxantha (assembly GCA_002167245.1). NCBI lineage: Eukaryota > Metazoa > Chordata > Aves > Passeriformes > Thraupidae > Sporophila > Sporophila hypoxantha. Next base: position 244,630 of record NDFG01000118.1, on the reverse strand, counting down.
TTTGTCAGACTTGTCCTTTTTTCCAAGCCTGTTTTACTCAAGCTCAATTCACACCAAGGGATGGTTTGGGGTCACCTAAATGTGCCCTGAAAGCACCAAAACCCTTCTCAAAGCCTTCCAGCTTGGGCTGGACAACACCACCACCACCAACCCTCAGATTTGCTCATTAAGCAGGARATAATACAATAATTATAGTTTTGAAATCTTTTTATGGCAGAAGGTGACAAGGAAAGATCAAAGGAGCCTCATGACGATGAACTCCAGGAGGAAAACAGGGAATCTGCACCACATCAAATGATTCTCCTGCCCTCTCCAAGCTGGGAGCAGCTGCTGTGGGAAAAGCAGATGGGAATTATCCAACCCCATGGATACATTTCACACGAGGCCTCCAGCAGGGCTTTAAAAGCCATTGCATTAAAAMATAAATCAATAATTTGTTGTTTAATCAAAAACCGCAACAGGTTTTGCTGGTCCTGATGTGACACCAGGCAAGAGACATTGCAGGGACTTTTTCCCAGGGCCTGGTGGCTCCTCTGGCAGGATCCCAGCAGGATCTCAGCAGGATCTCAGCAGGTTCCCAGCAGGATCCCAGCAGGTTCCCAGCAGGATCCCAGCAGGATCTCAGCAGGTTCCCAGCAGGATCCCAGCAGGATCCCAGCAGGATC